>JAFBJR010000427.1:1691458-1859484 GCA_016785285.1 Brachirus orientalis | reverse complement strand
GAGAGAGAGAGAGAGAGAGAGAGAGAGAGAGTGAGGGAGAGAGAGAGAGACATCATACCCGTCTGAGGTTGCAGGTCTATGAGGTGAGTCCACATGTCTTTAGCTGCCTGTGTGTAGTATCCTATCTCTGCATTAGAGTGAAGGCCCAGCACCTCTGGTGTATTTGCCAGTGGGAGGTTCTCAATCTCATCTGCATCACATGACAGGGTAAATGTGTGGGTGGTGACAAAAAGATCAACTTCACATTAAAGTATGATCATGTGAATAAAACAAAAAATAGAAAAGGAAAACCAACTGACCAACATATGTTTTCTTAGGCCCATTTAGAGGGATCTTGTAATCGACATCCTTGTTGTTATAAAAGTGGAAACGCCGGAAGGTATAGAAGAGGAAATCTCCAAAATACTCATCCATGTAGACAGTCAGAACCCTGCGGTCAAAACTATCGATGGCTCGTCCACCGTACATCACCTGTAAAATCATTACACACAAATAACTACTGCACTGACTAGCAAGATATTAGAAATGTGGTTTATTAAAACAGAATGAATTTAGCCTCACCTCTCCAATAAGATATTTAAGACTG
The DNA here is from genome assembly GCA_016785285.1 of Brachirus orientalis. Lineage (NCBI taxonomy): Eukaryota > Metazoa > Chordata > Actinopteri > Pleuronectiformes > Soleidae > Brachirus > Brachirus orientalis. The sequence continues at coordinate 1,858,898 of JAFBJR010000427.1, read as the reverse complement.
CCCCAGGGAATATCACTGTCTTCCTGGTTGTGTGATTTGGTCAGGTAAGTTTTCAAGATTTCCATACACACCTGTTGAGTACAATATTTAAATTTAAAAAAAATGGAAAAACGGAAAAAATGGAACGACTGAAAAGACAACCAGACTAAAAATCAAATTAAATATGTGCAACCTACAAAGAAATCAGACTCGTTGAAGTCATATGGGACATTCCAGCCAATCTTGCCATATTTGCGTCTCTCTTGCACCACAGCATGGAAGAAAGCCAACACATACACGAGGCTGCGGAAGGCAGGGTGTGGACATTCAGTCAACGTCTCTTGGGAGATTTTGGAGTACGTTGCTCTCATGTTGAGCTTGAGTCCATTAGGAGGCTCCGTCACTACCTGCAACAGTAATATATTATATAAGAACAGTTATGTTCCTTCAAAACCCATCTGTTATTATTGTAGCTTCTTGACAAAGTGTTAAGCATGACAGTCTTGAAAAAATTGCGTTGTCTCAGCCAAAACTAAACAAAACAATTACTGGAAGTCAATATTTAAATCATGTTTTAGATGTTTTGGAATAACCTCACATGATGCTCAACTTAGCTGTAGTTATAGTTTCTTCATAGTCACCAAATGTATGCTGGCTCAATCTCAAAAGCACATTAAAATGTTTTTCACCTTTAGAGACTTTTGCAGTATGGCGATGGGGAAATCCTTGATAGGGTTGGTGGTGATCCACAAGCGAAAGTTGGGATTGGGTTTGGTGATCCTCTCTAATGATTTTTCCAGTTCCTTTAGCCACTTTACCAGCAGGTGGCAGTTCTGTAGCATCAACCACTGACCACGGGACACCGCACTTTCAAGCAGCTGCAGTGCTACCTTAATCACAATTACAGAAAGATATTTTAACATGTTATCCACCCATAAACCATCCACCCATAATATACTGTCTCCACAGGGATATTTTCCTGGGAAAACTTCATCTGCAGAACAATAACAAAGACAAACAAACAGCCAACAAAGGAAATATGATTCATCCAATTTAACAAAATTAGAAAATGCCCTAAAAATCAGTATTGTGCCTACTCTATAACACATAAAAAAGTAAAGAATTCATTAAAATGAAGGCAACACTAAACACTGTAAAAACAAGGCAATAAAAACCAGCAACTACAGTGCAAAATGTGCATGAGTAAAGTGCCACTGCTTCTCCAGATACATGACAGACTGAGCCTAATTCCTTACTGACTAATGTGTGATGAGGTCATTTTGAATACAGAACCTTCATAGACAGTCTGAAGGTAAAGGTGACCTTCCCACCTACGCATTTAGATCGACCACACTTAAAACCTTTATAGATGCAATATAAGATCTTGTTCCATACCTTCTCTTGGCCTTGCCCCATGGCCAGAAACTTGAACTTGCTGCCCCCAAAGCCTGATCTCTCAGCCAGTTTCATCAGGTCACTGGCTGGGTCAGAGCCAGGACTCAGGATGAAGATGATGGGGGAGGATGGTGTGCTCTGCTCATAAATTGCATCAAAGCTGATCACAGGGGGCTGCACATATCTGAGCAGAAAGATGGGACCATGTTAAAAGCCAGAGCTTGATTTTTAAGTTTATATATTAACATCTGTTAATATTTGTTCACTTTATCAAAGAATTGTGCAGAGTCCATTTCAACTCACAATAAAATGCACCATATATTACATTAGGCATGGACTGATTACCAATTTTATGGTATTTAAAAGTGAAGATATGAAAACAAAAATGGTATGAGCTGTCTTTAATGGATGGTCAAAAGGAAAGAATCACACAGGTAATGTGAAAACTGAAAAACACAATGGCCAAAGCAGGTGACATTTCAGAGCTGTAGTCCTACTATTGTGAGATGTTGTAGAAGGTCTACATCTAACCGCCTAACTCCCAAACATACATACACAGAGAGGGTGATAGCTTTTCTGCTTTAACTGTGCAAGATATTAGATAAGTTTTGTGCTGTACATATGTATTTTAAGTTTTAACATGATGTTGCTACTCAAGACTCCCATCCCATTCAGGACACTTGGAGCTGCATGGTGCAGAATAAGCAGCAGCAGGGAACATTTGATTTACTTAGTGTTCTTTTGGCACAGATTTTCAATATTGGTCGAGGAGTTTTGTGAGAAGCCAAATTCATGATCATGATTAAAATATGAATGTGAAGTCTTGAAGAACGTCAAGATTTATTTGTAGTAGTAGAATCCACTTCTAAGACTTTAAGGGGGCTTCTTGGCACAGCCACAGTAAAACTGTATGCAGTCATTTTGCTTTACTAGTGCAATGTAACTGTTGTGCTTCTGCCTTGCCTCCCTCCATAAGTTGTGACGTGAAATACTTCAATCTGTGTGCAGCATGGAAATGTCATGGAAAAAACTAAATGATTTCAATGTAGTGGACATTTATATATAAAGTATTGCACTACAGCTTTAATGTAATCACATCAGAATCTCACAGCGTCTCATGCCTACTGTACATATGTGTAGAGAAAGAAACAGCAATATCTCACTTCTCGCCCATGGTGAAGGTGACATAATCGGTCAAAGCTCTGTAGACTCTATCAACACGGAAGCAGCGCAGCAGCAGCAGCTTTTGGAAGGCGGACAGCTTCTCCTCATATCTCATGGGGTATGGAGCCTGTTCTGGGCCATCTAAGTCATACCACTGAGGTAAAACAGAATCATGGTTAAAGTTTCACCAGATTAAATTAATGCTCAATATATGGCCCATCACTGTAGTCACTTACAGACTTCCAGTCAGTGGAATTTTTTTCCAAGTCATCAGGCAGAGAGCTGAACTTCTCAGAAAAGAGCTGCGTGAGTTTGACTATGTCTTCCCAGCCCTGATCTGGAAGCCAGTCACATGGCTTTTTGCGCTTGCTCTTTTCCAGGGACAGATTACCTTCACACATAAGGTGGAGAAACATCAACATTAGCCTTGAGCATTGGGTGCTTACAGAAGTGTGAGTATGTGTCTCCTTTTAGAGAAGTACAGCTTTTCTGACAATCTTACCTTTGATAAAGAACTCCAGCTCTTCCTGAAGAGCTCTTCCTTCTGCCTGCTCAATCTTGATGGTCATGTTAAAAGAAAAGAGCAGCTTGTGTCTCTCAAACAGACCTAGGAATAAATAGTTAGTTCAAGTTAAAACAATCTACATGCTTTATCTTAAGAATATGAGCATTCTCTATACTGTCTGTTGTTCAGAGGTAATTATTTTACCTGTGCAGCCATAGTTATAAACACTATATGTCAGTGTGTTTATGATGTTCTTCAGTCTTTGAGGCAGAACAGGGTCAGGCAGAGATTTGCGCAGTGAAAAGTCAAATACTTCCAGGTAGGAGGCAAGAGAGTACTGGTACATACTATTCACCAGAGACATTTCTGTCAGGACAAAGAACAGAATAGCACCACGCTTGGCAGCAGGTCGGTATCCGTCTCTGAGTTTATCAATGTCCATTGCTGTCTTCTCAGCCAACTTAAGTTTCTCAAAGACCTGGTGATCAAAAAAGGAAGAACACATAAGACTCTTGATGTCAGTGAAATTACTGTTCCTCATCACTGATGCTTGCTGTAGCCACACTGACCTCACTGGATTTGGACTTTGTTTCCTCCAGTGTGTGAACCAGTTCTGTGTTATCCAGTATGTTGCCTGTAGATGTGGCCAGCTCTCTGAGCAGGGAGTCTCCAAGGTTTTTTAGCAGTTTCTTATTGTTGCTTGTCTCTTGGATCAAACGCTCACGCTGCTCCTCCAGCTCCTTCTTCTCAAAGCCCATAATAACACTCAGCAGCTGGTCCTCCAGACCCTTAAGGGTCACTAAATGAAACACAGCACACACAAAAAGACAGAAAAATCAAGGATTCTTAACATGTTCAAATGATACAGAATAAAAACTTGAATTGCCCTGCTGAAGAATCTTACCAGTATAGTTTATGACCATGGCTTTTCCAAACACTGATGGGGAATACTTTGGGTTAGCCAGTTTGGTGGTGAGATAAAGTTTAAAGTTGGGATCACAGTCCACTTCCTTGTCACCCAGCATGATCACCTGTCTGCCATCTCCTCCTTTTACATTCTTCTCCAGGACATTGTCGATCACAGGGTCAATGTACTCATCCACATCTTGGAAGAGGAATGGAAAACCATATTTGACAGCCATCTCTAGCTGCTTCAGGAAGTCTGGATCATTGAAAGACGAGATCTGGAGCGACAGGAGGACATGTTGGGGCTCTTTCCAAAATGCTGACTTTGGGTGAATAGCAATAAAATGTTACTTGTACATACAGGACATATTTTTGTACCTTGAGGTTATTATTTTCTTCTTTCTTCTTAATCCAGTTTAGGGCTTGCTGTTGAGGATCAATACACAAAGGAAATCGACTCCCTCTGGTTGTGAGAATCCCATTCTGGATTGACAGCTCATCTGGAGGCAAACCCTCTGAGCCCCATCTGCATTTACATACAGACTTTATTTGACACACTCCTTAGACATTTATAATGGTTGCTGCAATTACTATTGTAGCCATTGTAGAATGCAGTTGCCAAATGGAAGAAAAAGGAAACAGGAGAGCTGCATTTATACCAAATATTACATTGTGTTCATGCAAATACACACACTTAACTGTCCCATCATTTTATTTTATGAACATTGAACCTATTTGGTTTATTTTTCTTGAGTCAGCAACAGGTGGACATTGAAAGTGCAACTGTCTGAACTAGAGAATTAGGACATGGTCAGAGGAGACAATAATGTGAGAGACAGAACAGCAGCTTACCATGGCTTACAAGTTTCCAGTTTTGCTTCCCTGTCCAGGATAACATTATCCACACAGGCATATTTGTGACTCGAGTCAATATAACACATTTCTTATATATAGCCACTTTAAATTAAGTACAACATAAAGTCAAATCCATAATTTCAACAAGCACATCATCTACATGTATTTCCCATTTTTTGATACGACAAACTGATGTTGCTTTTCTTATTTCAAGTTTAAAAATCTGTTCAAAGCACATAATCCTCCTCACCTGCTTATTTCTACTTCATCAGTGAGAAGACTTTCCACTTTGAAAGGTTGGCTCAATGGGATTCCACTCTCTTGCACGTCCTTGACCCATACTTGATACACCATTTCATTCCTGAAGTCCCAACTGAAGGCTCCTTCATAGCTCAGGAAGGCAGCAGAAATCAGACAGTCACCAAGGAGACGCACACGCTTCTGCTTCAACTCCTCCAAATCCTGTGTCCACCTGAGTGGGAACAATAGAAAATAGTGAGTAAAGAAGAGTCAAATGACTGAAACTTCTCTGGTTCATAGTGGTGTTTTGACTCCATATGTTGCGTCCTTCACAGCCTCACCGTTCATTCTCAGAGCTTAGGCCTGAGATGAGTTTGTCAGCAGCTACCAGCCTCCTCTCCATGACCTCAGCCTCCTCCTGTAGAAGCTGTTTCTCCCCAATAGCAGCTTGATACTTCTCCCCAAGAGCCTGCAGCTCTTTCTGGATATCATTAAGCTCACCCTGAATGTGCTCCAGCTCCTTCTTACTCTGAAAGAAGTTCTTCTCTAAACGTGCCACCTAGAAAACATATTGGAAATATGGCTGTTTAATTTGTGTTTCTTCCTAAGCAGCATGATTTGATACCAGTGTCGAAACCCTGCATTTACCTTCTCTCTCTTGGGTTTTATCTCCCTTGCAACCTCACAGTAACCGATGATAGCCTCAACAAACTTGAGCATTCCTGAACCAGCTCTACTGATGGCTTGCATCTCCTCAAGGCTCGTCTGGAGGTTCTTCAGGAAGCCTAGCCAGGATATGAAACAAAGAAAGCCCCTGTGGCAAACACATTTCACACATTCTACTGCACAAAATACATGGATATATTAGTGGCATTTTTCCATGGCATGATTTAGTTGATCATGAACTTACCTTTGACAGTCCTGACCTGGTTGTTACTTATGCCATCACAGTCTATTTCCATCAGTGATCGCAAGAAGTTAGCCTCTGACATCATTCCCTTGGCTGACTGCCAACTGATTTCCTTGTAGCCACGAAGCACCAGTATGCACTCACAAACCACTTGTACCTGTTTGGGTGGCTTGGCAAAGGATCTGCACAATGAATCAAGCTCAATATAAACAATTGACTGCTACATTGAAACCAAGTTCAAGTCCATCAGCTTCACTTGGCAGTGTTTTGTTTTCATGTCAGTGGTGACATTTCTGTATTGCACATAGAGTGGTGCATTTTACGTCACAACTGAGGCAGCAAGTTGGAAGAAACACACAGCGCTATTAAAATGAGACAGCTTCATACATATAGCTAGAAACACCAAAAAGCAGTCATGAAAAGATCCTACTGGATCCAACTGATAAAAATAAACATAGATATGCATATTTTATTTGGCAGAGATTTTTACACTGTGTGCCCTTCTTGACACAACCCTCTGTCTTGGGCTTGGAACTCGTACCAGCAACCCTTCAGTCACAAGTTCCCTTTCTGCTTGGATATAGGCTTCCCCAACAATAGACTGAAAATACATCATTGTGAATAAATGAGTGATTCTGAGCATTTACCGGATCTCTGTGACATCAGATTTTTCCAGGTCCTGCAGGGCATTGCGGGCAGCCTCTAATGCTGGCAGAGCTTCAGCCAGTGAACTTTCAGCTTCTTTCTTCTCAACAGCAATCACTTTGTTTTGCTCTTCAATCTCTTTTGCTTTTTCTTCTGCCAGTGTCTTTTTCTCCTCAGCTGGAAGTAAAGTTATTGACAAGTGGCTTTTTAACACGTTTACTTTTAGAAGCTTACAGTATACTGTGTTTTTCAAACCATATGTTATCCACCTGAATGAGCAGACATTAGTCACTGACCTACTGTTGTGTTTGTGGCAATCTCATCCAGCAGTGCTTCACAAGCTGTGGACTTTTCAGCTAGAATCACCTTTTGCTCTGCTAACTTGACATTAAGCTCAGCTAGCTGATGACTGGCCTCCTTCAATTTGTCCAAACCTCCCTCTAAGTGTTTGCACTGAGCTGGTACAGGAGGGAACACATCAACATAAACAAAACAAAGTCTCTCCAATAATCACTGACACATCGATGAGAAGGAGCCAAATTTAAACCACATTCCATCTTCTCACCAAGGATGCACTGGTCCTTTTCCTCCAAGAGTTTAGAGTAGGTATTGATGAAATCCAAGTAGTTCTTCGGTGTAACGTAGTTACAACGTCTCAGTTTCTGTTGGAATATTTTGCTGTAGTCACCCACACAGGTGTGGACCATGCATACATGAGCTATCACATCTGCAGAGTGGACCTCAGGAATCATTTGGCTTTCACCTGTGAAAAGAGAATGATTCGAAAAAGAAATTTGAATCTTATAAATGACACACCTTAAAAGTCACATTTTTCTCATAATGAATTTCAGAAATGTGCTCATATAATTACGAACCAAGGAAAGACTGAGCGACTGCATGTAATGCCTGTTGGGGCCATGGCAGGAACCAGTCTATAACAGTGTTGTTCATCAGTCCTGAGAAAGAAAAGAGCACTCAGTGTTGGTAATATTAAACCAAAACTGACCAAAATTATGAGAGACCATACATAGTATTTCACCTGGGAAGTTCCTGCAGCGTGTCCTCAGGGTGTCTCCCACAGGAGACATGCCTAAAACAATATGTAGATTGTTGGCGCTCTTGTTGACAAAGTGCTGCCACACACTTTCTTTAGAAGGACCTGCTCCCATCTTTAGAGCCTCATCACGAAGCTGGTTGACAATGGACTCCTTTTCATCATCAGGGAACAATGCAGGGACTATACCTATTAAGAGAGAGCATGACCAGAGTACAACATCTGTCATCATTAAGAAACACTAACATACCATGAGTGTGGACAGTGGAAAGTGGAAAGTGATGTTCAACCTGAAGTGAGCATGTTGTTTATGAGTTCCAAGAAACCTTCCTCGGCAACATGGGCATCAGTAAAGAGGAACACCATCTTCTTATTTTCAATACCAAGCTTCCAGTACAGTGTTTTCAGGTCGTCACGGAGGTTTGACTCACTGTATCCCCTGGTGAGTGTGATCTCAAACATCTAGAAAAAGCAAGTTTCCGTTGATATTGTGCCTGTTGCTGCACATTTCTTATTACATTGCATTGTTTAAAATAAAATATTTGGGGTGATAACATATGTTTATTTGCTCTACTACAAATGTAACTTCAGCAATAATGCTTCTAAGGTGTTTAAATTGCAAATCAAAAGAAATAAAAAATGTATATTACATCAATTATCAGATATCAGATGTTGTGTCATGTGTTTACCAACCTCACAGCCGGCAGTGAAGGCAGCCAGCCTGGTGAGGGACTGCTTGCCAGAACCCCCCACACCAACGAGCAGTGCATGGCCTCGATCGATGCGGACAATGCGGTGCACCCGAGTCAGATGTTCCAAAGCATCATCAAACAGCACTAAGTTCATTGTTGACTTGTTCTCATTGTATTCTTCTAAAATTTCCTGCAGATTGAAAAACAGCAGTCTTTTAGTATAAGTGTTCATTAATTAACTAAATCTCACCTTACACTAGGTGAACATGAAACTACAGAATGGCTCTGGCCAAATTTAAGGACAAAATATTGGTAAAAATCAAACAGCTGAAATTGTAGTCAATGTTGTTTTATTTTCCTTTTAGAAAATATCCTTACTTGAAACAGGGCTTTTGAAGCTTCATAATCCTGTATGTCCTCATAGACCCTTGGTTCACTCTCACTGAGGGCATTCCTGTAGTCTCCAAAAAGAATTGGGTCCCTAATGACTGCATCCATGTCTGACTTAAAATGCTCCTCAGTCAGGTTCTTTATGTGGCCTTGGACCTGATTGCAAAAACACATTTGATGAAGCTTCTTTATTTTAGTAAATTACTGACATGGCGTGTATTATTGTTATTCTTATTATTAATATTATTTACCAAGGCTTTGTCAATCTCATCAATTAGTCTGTCATGAAATATTCTCAGGCACTCATTTCTCCAGACCCGCACAAATTGGGTGACAGTCAAAAACCTGTCAGAGAGAATCAAAACCACTTTTTTAAGATGACAAACTGACCCTAATCACAATATAAATCATTAAAAAAATAGCAAATCTGTGCATAATATAACATTTCTGAGAATATCTACTATTTATTTCTATTACATCCGATATTTTGAATAGCTTAACTTGATATATTTTGAGTTATGTTTGATAAATGAATCGCAACCTAATTTTATGTATATGTTATTCAAAACCTCTTACGTAAAAGGCCGAAAAAATATGTAGAATGTATTCCTCTTATCACAGCCTAGTCTCCGAAACATTGAAACATAAAGGTCAAATAGATGTCTAACTGAAAAGACTCTGTTTATAAGTGAATAGAGTGAAAGTGGCAGATGAGACCTATCTGGTTTGGTGAGGATTAGTCCACTGTACACTCTTGACAGGTCCCTCAGGTTAAAGATGTAGTGGAACTTGGAAGGAGTAGGTGGCAAATCTCTGATGATGCAGTTGTACAGTGCCAGTGTGCAGGAGGTGACTTCATCACAAACCTTCTGTACAGCATCCTCAAATGGCTAAAACATTTGTTCAGCTTGATTAATATCATGTTTCAATGACTGAGATTCTGACATTCATAGACTGGTGTGGGGAAAAGATACTCACTACTGTGTGACCTTTGATAATGGAAGCATAAATGAGGTGAAGTGACTCCACTGAAGGGAAGGGCATGCTGAAGACACTGAAAAGTGAGGTGAAGCGGGGATCCATCTCATTCCGCCCACCTCCTGCTTTTCCCATGGCAGCAATAAAGCCGAGGTCCTTGAGGATTTTGTAGTTCAGCTCCTTTTCTCGGTCATAGATGCCTCCTCGATCCAGCAAAAGCTTCAGAAGTGCGATAGGCTGTTGTGTGTCATAGTTATCCACCTGAATGAGCAGACAGTATAGGTTTGAGCATACATATTATATCTCATCCACCACAGTACATTAGTCAAATACTCAGAGCATGTACCTTTGGCATATTCATGTCATCCATAAAAATCAGCAGTCTCTTTCCCACAGGAGGCCCATAGATCTCTTTGGTCCTTTTCTCCACATTGGTTTCCAGGTTCCTTTGCACATCCATTGACGTTGTTCTGGATGAGAAATTGATGATCATAGTGATCTAGAATCAGGAGGGAAGAAATTCAGAGAATTTAAACTCAAATAATGTGATGTTGGATGACATGCTTAGACAGTAAACGCACCGTTGTATCTACATTGAGGTTTTTAAGGAAGTTATGAATGGTAGCGGTCTTGGAAGTGCCAGACTCGCCAACCAGAAGCACAGGCTGCTTTATCTTCACCATCTGTGCCAGGATCCAACTGGCTCTTGTAGTGTCAATAGTCGGCACTACAGCAAATATGGAGGATGAGAAGAAGTGAAGAGGAAGGGTGAAAAATATTTAAATCCTTTTCCATGTTTGCAGGACAGTTTTTCTTCACAATTTCATTTTTACCTAGAATATCAGAAAACTTCATTTCAGGGTTATGAATGTATTTGGTGACCAAGGAACTCCAGGGAACCCAGTTCTCCTGTAGGCCATCAAAATGGAAATCATACAGAGTTGGCAGGTATCCTGTATGAATGCAGACATTTAGTTATCAATAACAAAAGAGAAAGAATACAGCAAAATATGTAAATATATAAACATAATAAGTGCACATAACTAAAACCTTCAGCAAACTTCAGATTACAAAACAATCTTGTTCATTCATTTTTTTACAAGGTAGTGAGCACTATTAAAAAAAATGGTCAAATCCAATTCCTGTTATCTAGTGTACACTATAAAATGTTACCCACAATTAAACTTTTTATTTTTACCTGGAATCTCCCCAGGTCCAATCAGGGCTTTCTCATCATGTACCACAGTTAAGCAGGAAAGTCTTTTGATGTGCTCATCAAACTTGATCCTGCCACCCTCCAACAATGTTGCTCCCAGTGAGCAGTACAGAGCTTCCAGGAAGAAACACTCAAGAACGTCAGCACTGCTGCCCTCAGATTCAAGAAATGCATCCAGTGCCAAGCAAAGCTGAGTCACCTGTAAGCACAAATGACACATGCAAAGTTAAAGGGGCTAGATGTGAGAAATGTGTCATCTTAAGTCTCAAAATAACCATGATAGGTCATCAGTGATCAAGGAAACATGTTAATTTGAAACCCTGGTTTCACTGATAACAGTGGTGCAGCCATTTTATTCACATTTCTAATTTTCACATGGGTTGCCAGCAAAGAACTGAAGCTATGGGTAAAAAAATCATGCACTTTATCAAACCTAAAAGCCTCATTACCAATCTCAAAAGTGTCTAGACCAATGTGGACAAAACAGAAACAGAAAACAGAAAGCCGAAGCTATGTTAAACTAATGTTGTCTCTCTCTCTCCCCTCTCTCTCTCATTCACATTGTCAGTGGATATTTAACATATATAATGTTTTACTGTCAGTTATTGTCCCTGTTGGCGTTTCCTCTGGGGATAATTCTCTGCTGCTGTTGTGCTTACACTTTGAATCTCAGCCTGCTGCTGACACAAGTAAATTGCTTCTATTTTATGAAAATAAAACACACTTGTTTCCATGTTCTGGAACCTTTCACAACCAGGTGAACAATATTTTGAATTGGGCCCACAGTAACCATTTTAAACACTAAAGGTGGCTGTTGAACATATTTTACATATATCTCCTTTAATAAAAATTGGACATCACCATACAAATATTCATAGTATTTTCCATGTGTTATTAGAACAATAAAGGTTAACATACCATGTTAAGGTCAGTCTGTGGGACAACAGTCTTCAGTTTCTGGCCCTGTTTGCCATCAACAATACCATCCACAATCATGTCGATACAACTGTGCACATATTTCTCAAACAGTCTATTCAGCACTTCTTGTACCTAGAAAAAAATAAAAAGACACTATTGAGATTTTATCAAATAACTGTGAGGACAGTTAATAAATAGTGCACGTTTTGTTCCCAAACCCTTTCAGGTCTGATGCTGAGCCATCTCTGCCAGTATGGGGTGTATCGCAGGTTTTTTGGGTCAACAAAAACCATGCCACATCGGGAAACAGTAGCAGGAGAAGCATACTGGAGATCTCCAACCTGAAATGGTGAAAGCTTCTTAAAATATACTCGGTAAGGTGCTTTGCAGAAGAGCAAAGAGAGATTACTTTCAGCTGGCAACAATCTTGACATTTGGATGAACCTCAAACAGCAGGGCACAGTGACTCTGCAAACGTATCCGTTCTCCATTGGCCAGTGTAAGGAGCTTGTTGTCATCCATCACTGAGTTCATGTTCTCCACCCACAGAGCGTCCACATCGCCATCAAAAAGGATGTACCTGTGAGACAGACATTGTGTGAATAAAGTTCAACTGATTGATTACATGCCCACTCTGAATATTTGTGTTTTTTATCTACCTCCGCTCTTCTTTGTCAGTAGGTTTGTTGATGTCACGGAAGATGTTGGATAAGATGCCATCAGTCCATTCTCGAGTGTCAGGGTCCAGAACACCATAAAGTTCGATGACACTAATGGCTTTAGGGTTAAGGGGGTATATCTTGGTTTGTAGTCCCATTCTGAGAGGTAAGAAAGATTACAATTAGCCAAAGAAAATAAGTCAAGAAACAGGTGTAAAATTTGCTGAAGTGAACCGACAATAACCTGGTCTGCGCTTGACATAATGTTCTGATGACAACTGATTTTCCTCCACTGGTTGGTCCCACAACCATAGTGGTGTGTCTGGTCATCATTGTCTCATAGAGCTGCACCACTTTATCCACCTGAAACCATAAGGAAAAGCACATATTGTCATCTAATCACTCATATGCTGAAACTAAATCTTTATTACCTTAGCTTAGCATTCAATTATTTGTGTAAGAAACCATGTATCTCAAAACAATCAACATGAGACACCTGGTTGGGCAGTATGACATATTTGTTTTCTTGCAGTATCTGTTCCACAGCATCGTTAAACTTGGGATAGTGAACACGGGGGCAGTCCAGCTGAGGGAACAGGTCTGAGATCAGCCCAAGGAACAAAGGCACATCCTCGAACACAAACTTGGGAAGGTTCATGTCCCTGAGAGCACGCATCAACACTACATCCTGTCGAGAGCAAGAGCAGCAATGAAACACGATGAAAAAGCATCACAAAATGGTGGATACTACCTTAATATTTGCTATAAAATCATCTAAATATATAATTTTCCCATGGACATAGACTGACTGATAATAACCCTTTGGATGTGGTAAAAGTTTTGCATTCAGCAGAGTGCATGAAAATGAAACTCCCTACCTCACTGAGGTCTGGTGATCCTCTCTTCAGTTCTCCTGCCATCACTAACACAGACTTCAAAGCTCGAAGGCCAAAGTCATAATGAGACTGCTTGGACAACTGCTCACGAGCCAGCTTATACAATACTGTCATTTTCTTTGCCAGCACCTGAATAAAACATAAGTGAAGAGATAATAACAATAGTTTTTGTGTGTACTTGTATTTATATCTTTGTGAGGTCCAAAAAAACTAACAAAACTATTTTTATGAGGACATTTTGATCTTGTGGGGACATTTAATCTGGGCACCAAAAAAATTTAAAGGGACTTTTCAGGGTTAAGCCCTGGTTTTAGGGTTAGGTTAGAATTGGGTTTACATAGGTTAGGGTTAGGCACTTAGTTGTGATGTTTAGGGTTAGAGTAAGCAACAAGGGAAAGCATTTTGTATATGATGTGTCCACACTAAGCATAAAAACAATTTTGAGTGTGTATCTGACCTTGGCCATTAGGAAGCCCTCAGAGAAGAGCATGATTTCACAGATCTGCTGCAGATCAGGCACAATGACCACCACAGGCCTAAAGAGAGCTTTCACTGACTCTGGCAGTTCTGTGCGTCCTGCATAACCCGGGTTCATGGTGATAAAAATCCCCATGCGGTTGTCCAGGTTGATTTCCTGCCCTTCAAACTGATTCAAATAGTAAGAAGTTGGGTTTAGGAAAAAAAACAAACATTTAATATATGTTTTGCATTGAAATCTTTGAGAACACTTACATGAAACCTTTTAAGGTGCAGAATGAGAGCATTGCGAATGGTCTGGATTTGGGAGGAGATGACTGACAACACTGAGGCATCAATACGATTAAACTCATCAAAGCAGCCCCAGGCTCCACACTGGGCAAGTCCACAGAAGATCTTACCCACAGCCTGAACATGAACAAAAAGTTATTTGAGGTAAAGGAAAAAATGAAAATATAGTTATGTGTTGATAAAATGTTGTTTTTGATGTCATTTTTCTAGCTCATGCGCACAGGTATAATAATAACATAGAACATAAGTGATGATTACAGACATTACATTTTAATAATATTATATTGTCATTATACAGTACTGATGAATACTAACTAATAAATAAACCTATATATTTTCCTCCGCTGCTAAATCTTCAGATGTAGGCTTCTTACCATGTAGTCCATGCCCTCACCACAGTTAGTGACCACACAGAGCAGGCCTAAAGCCTTGGCCAGATCTTTGGTGGTTTCTGTCTTTCCTGTACCGGCTGGTCCAGCAGGAGCTCCACCCAGGTACATGGAGAGGGCCTGCATCAAACACACAGCAACATTCACCGACATCCTTTAGTTTAAACCAACTCACTGCGTACCTTGTCTGCTAACACATTTTATTTTGTTGATGCAAACATGAAAAGCCTCACAGACCTGCGTGAGGGTGAGGTAAATCCTGTCTGTCAGTGGGGTTATAACCAGGCGACCATTCAACCCCATGTATTCATATCCATATGAGAATGAAGCACTGCACTGTCGCACAAATAGGTTGTCTTGTTCCTGGACCCAGTAGAATCGTAGTTGGCTTTCCCACTCAAACTCTCGTGCATCCATAATACTGGAAATGTTTTATTTAATTTATTAAAAGCAAATCATAAAAGTTTACCTTCAAACGTGAGTTACACTGTCATTTACGTGTAAAAACTGGGAAAGGGCTACCTGTTGAGAACGAAGTTGTCCACAATATCTCTCGCGTGTACATCAATGATGAGCACAGTGTTGAACTTTCGTCTATCATTTCTCTTCATCGGTTGTGTTATGCGTGTTACCAGCTCATCAATCTGCTGGTGCATTTTCTTAGCATAGTTCTTCAGTGCATGCTTGTCCCCTCTCTTCACCTTTTTAAAGACGTCTTCTACTTCCCAGGTCCACCACACTTGACTGGCAGCTAAAACCATCATACCCTGGTAATGCAACATCCAGTCCACCCTGAGTGACACAAAGAAAACACATTCACTGTGACTCGTTCACAATAAATAGCACTAAGTCAGTCTAGATGAAATATGTTAATTGAATTTTTATGAGAGACTTTTGTTAGGATGAGATATGCTTATTGCCAATTTTTTTTCCACTGTCCCATAATACAGTACAAACCTCACACATAAAGTCAAAATCAAATTAAACTTAGTACTTAATACTTCATATTTGGTTTGGAAATTTGTCTAAACAAAACCTAAAAACAGAAATTAACATTGATTAAAATCTTACACTCATTTTGTGATTAAGCAGGGATTTCCATGTTTAAATGCGTTGCTGAATTGCTGTGTGACTTGTGCATAGGAGCTGTATACTAGAATTCATATTCATCCATTCACACAAGTTAATATGGCAGTTTCCTTTCACACACTGAAATTATGTCATTATAGGCAATCATGGGCAGAATGGAGGTGGGGAACAACTCACCATCCTCCAGATTAGAGGACAACCCAGTCTTTCTCCTGAGCCACAGCCACCTGTATTTACATGCTGTAGTCTGTACTCTTTCAGTTTTAAAAGCAAAGCCCAGGAAATATGATAAAAGTAGTAGTCATGCAAAGGGGGTGACTCCACTAGGTGCAAAAGAATTCTTTAAATTGAAGTCTATGGGAAAATAAGCCTACTTCCCTCTTAATCATTAATGTCAGTAAACATTATTCAGCTCTTCTTCAATAGAACATGTTATCAATTTTGTAAATTATGTTCCCATTAAAAAGAAAACACGATAATCCTAAGCACATGTAAGTAAAAACCAGTGTGATTGACAGCTGGTTTCATCCAATAGATGCCTGGTTGCAGGTGTCAGTGAAAAGTCTCGGGGCCACAGAATGGGAGTTTGTTTTGCAACTGGAAGACTAGGTCAGATTTTTATATAGTCTGTGGTCTTTATACACACAAACCTGTTTTTATATCTTAGTAAGGACACATCAATGACATAATCCATTCCCTTGCATCGTAACCACCACAACTAAGTGCCTAACCTTAACCCTTACCCTAACCTAAGCACAATTCTAACCCTAAACCTGAAACCAAGTCTTAACCCTCTGAAAAGCTCTTAAAAGTTGTTAGGCCCAGACAAAATGCCCCCACAAAGTTAAAGATTTTTACATTTGGACCTCACAAAGCAAAGAAATAAATATAAGAACACACACACACACCTGCTCCTGTCTTCACAGTAGTGGAAAATAGCTTCTTTTGTAATCAGCCTATTGGTCCTCCTCATCTCCAATAATACCCCCGTCATCCACTCCTCCACTCTGCCGTCCACAGGGACGGGCTTCCTCAGCTCCATCACCTCACCCTCAGCAGACACCATGGCTCCAGCTACTGTCTCCCCACTGCTTTCCATGTCAAACCTCAGAGACGCTATATTGTCATACATCTTGTGGAACAAGGAAAAGACAGAGAATTGTGGCCAAGTAGTACACACACACAGAAAGCATTATTTCTTCATTGATATTAGGATGATACCTTGATCATGTGTTCCTGGACACAGGTAGGGTCACTACTGCCCAGAATGCTGAGCAGTTCGTCATCAGAGATGAAGAAGAAGCGTGGAAATGTGTTACGTTTAGAGTCCAGGTAGTCACTAAGACTCTTCTGGCACTTCTCCAGACCATCACTCAAAGCCTGAAGCTCCGATAGCCGGTTGGGGACCAGGCAACATCGTTTAATGTTTGGACTTCTCACTGTGTCACTCATTATCTACACAAAAAAATAAAAATATATACGTTTTATAATTCTGACTAACAGACTATTTTTTTCCTTTCATCTGGGTAATGCTTTGGCAAATCTTACCTCTTTAAACGTTTTGTCGATGTTATCAAATTTCTTGGCTTCTTCAGGTAACTGTGAGCGAATGTCTCCACCAATGAATATGCTCTCCAGGTACATCCATTTTCGCTGTACCAGCAACCATAGCTGTGCAAGAATAGTTTTTGTTTTGGTGTCAGTTTTTTGGATTAACTGAAGCGTGCCATGACAAGAGAGTTGGCTGCCCATACTTACCTCTATGGTCTCACTAATAAGGGACAGGTCTTTTTCCATTTGCTGTATGGTGACAAGGAAGTGTCCAACAAAACGGCTGCCTGCCATGCTCTGCAGATTCATGGTATCATTTTCCAAATTCAGCAGAATTTCATCCACTGCTCCAAGAATAGATCCACGTTCCTGAGTCCCTTTAAAATATGGCTGCACACTGAACTTCAAGTTTTCCCAGGTCTCCACAACCTCCTTCACTCCCTGGAAGCACATGCATAAATACCCATACAAATTGGATTATTTATGTAAGTATTTATGATTTTCACTGATGAAATGATCTCTAACTTCAGTGTCAGATCATTCACAAAGATGGATACTTGCCTTCTCAATGCTCAGCTCTTTTACAGCAGAGGTGACAATGTCACCTATAACACTGGCATGTTTATGCAACTCCATAGCAAACATGTTTTCCAGAGTGAAGCTGTCAGGGTTCATCTCAAAGGCAGTGCCAGTCTTTTCCATCAGTTCCTTCCAGTGTCTGTGGCACAAAATGTATAAAAGAATTCTAAACAAAACACACTTTATTCACTCTATTAAAGATATAGACATACATTTTTAAATTAAAAAAAAGAAACAAGTATCTGTTACATTAAACCATTGTCACATGAGTTCACACATTGCTGAGATAGCTCTATACAACTCTGTGTATTGGCTGCAACCAGAGTTAAGTATGAATGAAATCCAAAATGAGTGCCCACAAAGTTTCAGAAGTGAATTCCACTGGTCAAAAACCCAGTCCTACAACAGCTTGATAAGCAAATGCTTCTTGCCCCCACTCACCCCTGTGTTGCTATTGCATTTACACAGACGCTCCCTCAGTCATATCTGATAGTTTTACTTGTTTTTAGATAAAGAACACAGGATACAAACATGTTGCATACAGTAGTTTCAGTCAAACTGACCTGTCTCTGAGGGCCTCATTCTTCAGGTCTAACAGAAGAGGCAGAGACTCTCTGAACTCTTTCAAGTGTCCCTCCAGGAAAAAGGCCACAGGTAATCCTCGTACATCTTTGGGCAGCTGCCTCAACCTTTTGATGAAGCCCTCAACACCGTCCTGCAGCACCTGGATGTTTAAATCTACCCACAAGGTCTCAGACCACTCGGCCTTTGCATCCTAGATAATTTAAGGAAAAACATGAAATACTTGGAAAAAAAACATGTTGACTCGAGGAATGTGTCTTAACATGAAACTAAAATTTTTAACAGCCACCACATCCCACCTTCTGAGCTTTATATAAGTCATATATTTGCCTCAAGCTCTTCATATCCTTCTGCATGCTGATGACCTCTGGGTACACAGTAACTTGCAGGTCCAAAAGCTTCTCAGCATTAGATAACTCCTGCCATCCTGCCATTATCTTGACAAGGTCTACTTCATATTTTCCCAAAATGGTCAGTCCTGCAAAGACCGTGAGAGAGAGAGAGAGAGAGAGAGAGAGAGAGACAAAAAAAGATTTAACACTTTCTGTTTCCAAAAGTGTGAGCCGCACCAAACTGGTGGGCACTGACGGCATTGCAGATTTGTAAACACCACATAGGGCTTCTCAGTAATGGCCAAAATGGTAATCACAATAATTTAAAATCGATACTGAGATGATGATTATTTAAAATTATTAATGGTTAATATAGACAAAATACTTAAAGTCCAGTGTTATCTGCCAATGCCAGCATAAATCTGGTTTGGAGGGGTTTTAAGAAACATACATACATACTACATACTCTATATATACATAGTTTGGGAAGCTCTGCTTTGTATTACTGTTATAGAGTTTAAAAGAAGAGGCAGGATTCAAGTACCTTTGTCCAGATTATCTCCCACAGCCCCAGGTCCATGCATGTTGAAGCTTTCAGCAAAGATAGACACCTCCTGCTGAAACTCCTCAATCTTCTCCACTGTAGTCTTTAGGTGTGTCGAACATAAGATGAGAGGTGTAAATGTAAATCTCTAAAATATGTGACTTTCATTTTCTGTTTAAGCAGAAGGTGTGGGTTTGATGTCTGACCTGAGTAAATGATTTCTTGACATTTGTCAAACTCTTATCTACTTGTCTGGATTCTCTGAACAGGTCACTCCACATTTGGTCAATACTTGCCAACAGCTCCAGTTCATCCTCTCCAACCTATCAAAGATTAGAGAGCAGAAGAAGTGAAGCCCGAGAAACCAGTTATGCTTTCAGGGAACAACAATTCCAGGGTAATACACATTACCTCCACTTTGTACATCGCCAGTGTTCTGTATCTTTCCTTGATATCAATGATTCTCATCTCCACATCTAGAGACATGTCTCTGATGTCTGAAATAGTACCGAGGACAGACTTCAGGTCTTCAAATGTGTCAGGACTTTGTTTCAGCTTTGTAGAGAGATGCTTTTGTCAAAAAACAAACAAAAAAACTTAAGTATACAGTGGATGCCAAAAAAATAAAAGAATATGATAAAACCACTGGACAAACTAGCATGGATCAGTACCATGAGTTCATCTCTCAAGTTGAAGAGATCCTCTTTGGTAGGCTTATTGAGCAGGCTCCCTAGCGAACTGATATAGGACTCAACAGTCTTCTGCACTGTGTGGACCAGAGGCTCCAGGTTTAGGTATATGATGCGATCTGTCTTAAAAAGCTGCTCTGACATAACCTCCTGCCTGATGCGAGAAAGGAACTGCAGCTTATCATCATACATGACACAGGATGGTTTTCTTTCAGCAAATTTTTCATTGCTGATCAGTTTGTTCTTTTCCCAAAGAGGCCGATAGCGTTTCCAGTGGTTCAGGTGGCGGTCCACAGAGAGGAGCAGCCGCTGGACGTTCTGGGACACAGTCATGGCACTTTCATTAATCTGAGGATGCTGGTACACGTCACTGTAGAAGCTAAATGTCACCAATTCATCCTCGCCTCCCACGCGTTGTGGAGGGCACTCAATGCAGGTCCCACGCATCCAACGCACAAATTGCTGAAACATATAAGTTTGACCAGAATTAAGTCACATTGTGTTGATATACAACAGTGATATGAACTGATCCCTCACTGGCACAACTGTGCTAAAAATACAAATTTGACTATAAACCCCTCTGCTTTATTTGTAAAACATTGACACATAATACCTCCATTAAGCTGCTATATGAAGCTAAAAGCAAACAATGGCACAACAGCCAAGGCCACAACCAGATGGGGACTTTGAGGTGTGCCACATTTGAACAGTCTGTGCTGTCAGTTAAAGATACCAAATCATGGAACAGCATATCCCAATTTTAAAACAATAGCTTAAACCAGTGGTTCTCAAAAGTTTTATACCAAGTACTGAGTTGTTGTCATTAAAATACAGTGGTATAAAGTCAGCTTTGGACTTTTCACAGGAGGCTGATTTATTCACAATAAAGCTGCTCTCTCATCATCATCCTCTTCCTCACATATACGCCAGACACTGGTATAGTGAAATTTAATTAGATTAAGATGGAGAGCAATAAGATGACTCTAATTATTATTGTTTAACCTATTATTATTATTTTGTTATTCGTTTCATTTTCTATGCACTCTTTTCTATGTACCACTAGAGGAAGCTTGCATACCACTGGTGGTACATGTACCACAATTTGAGAACCATGGGCTTAAACAAACCAAAACTGCTCTTTAGTAAATTATGCATAAATTGTTGAATTATATGAATTGTGTTGAATGTTCTCTGTATGATCTTCTTGTCTGTCACCTGCCAAGGGACAATGAACTTAATTAGCAGCTTCTAATTAAGTTCTACTTATATGTGTATTGTATACTTATATGTGTATTGTATACTGATGTTCATTAATATTCTCTGACCCCTTTTAAATATACATGGAATAAATACAAATAATTGTGATGCTCAAACCTTGGTGCTCTCTACACAGTCTCTGATACACTGCATGAGAAGCCAGTAGATCTCTTTGCTTTGGGGCTGTAACACAATCTTAGGGGCAGAGAGGATGGCATCAACTTGGAAAAGCTCAGTACTTCCCATCAATGCAATGTTGAAGACCTGAATGCTCCTAAATAACAAGGCCAGCAAAAGAAATGTTAGATGATAAGACAGATATTTTCATGCAATAGCAAGAGAGTACTGATGTCAACAATTATGTAATACAATCCAAAAAATTCTGTAATTACCTCAGCACCATCTTTACAAGTGAGTCTAACACCTTGCGTTCCCAGTACATGTAATAATCTGTCATACATGTTGCTTTACCACTGCTGGTTTCCATGATAAGATGTTCTGTTTTTGTGATGAGGGGTCCAATGTCGGCATACTTCCTACTGAGTAGATTGACAGTTTTTGCCCGTTCTCGCTCAATGTGTTCACAGAATTCCTTGACACCTTGTGGGAAAAACATACAAAGGAATAAGTGAAAGGTTTTTTGACATTTACTCCACTAAATAATATCCAGTGAATGTTATAAATCTACCTGGTAAGTTGTTTGATTTATCTGGGACTGGAAATTTCATTAAGTTGGCCATCACCATGGACTGCAACTTGGACTCAATCTCAGTTTCATTCTTCTGAATCTGATTGACCACTGACTCAAACTTAGACACAACCTGAAGGCCTTGTTTGATGAAACTGGGAATACCTTCAACCAAAGAAAACAAGTTATCTGATTAAGTGTGTATTAATGAAATTACACAGACCATTATCCGAGCTCTGTATGCAGCATACCCAAGGAGTACCAGTTGATTCTTTTGCACCCGGAATGCATCACTTCTTTGACTGCTTTGATATGTTGAGCCAGCATAATGAACTTCGGCTCACTCAGGCTGTCCATTACAGAGTGGTAGCACTTAACAAGGTTGTTCAGGTCATCAACATACCTACGATGAAACAAATCAGGCAAGATATTGGTCTGATTATGTCGTTTGGGGCCACATTTTCCCCGGGCTCCTTTTTTTTTTTGGCCCGCTTTCTTTTTCCCATTTGTGTCAGTCACTCCAAAGGGTTAGCTGCAGTTCACTTCCTGACCACAGTTTTGTATGAGGGGACAAAGGGGGAGTGGTGTTGCGTTCCTGGCTCTGCCTGTCAGCAGGCTCATGACACAAGTGAGAAACAGATTATCATTATGGTTGAGGTTATGATGGAGCGCCGTAGTGTCAGGCAGTGGCACATGGATAAAAGAATATTTTAAAAGAGTTGGCAAAATAATTATTTTTTTCACTGAAATCAATTCCTCGGCAGTGTGCCTTATCTGAAGACAGAGAGTGGCAATTTTAAAAGAATGCAACATTCGTTGTCATTACGAAACCGAACATTTACCTCAGTTCGCACTGTTCAACTCCCTACCCATAAGTCAACTTAATTTCATATTCAGTTTTAAGTAAATTTCTTCTGGTTTCACAAGTTGGACCATCCAACTGTTTCCAGATTGCTTAAAAGGCACAGTGTTACAAGAGCATGTGTTATTGCTCAATTCACATTTTTAGTTAATTTTATGGTCAAGTACCTTCCTACTTGTTACACATGTTGGAGCATATACAAATATTTTCAACTTGCTCTATCTACCAAAGCACTTTTAGTCACACAGTCTGAAAGGTTACTTTCCTTTCAAATATTTTTCTACCTCTTAAAATAAGCCACATGGATCTGTGATTGTATGAAATCAATAATAATACAATAAACATAAAAAAGAAGTGTTTAATTGCTTTAAACATTTACATTTGAATTTACTGATAATTTTATATAAATATATGACACATTTCAATAAAATGTAAAGTGACGCAGCGTGAACATTCGTTTTTGGCCAGAATTAATTTTTTGGCCCATTATATGGAAGAATTTGGGCATCCCTGGATTAGACACTGCAGTCTTACCGGTGTGTTTTATTACCTGACAAATTTGTGCTTTTGCAGAGCAACATTTTGAGCAACATCAGGAACAGGGTAGCCCAGTGACCCAAGGCTGCTTGTCTCAGAAATTATTTCCCTGATCTCTGGAGCAAAGTTTACAAAGAATAGTGCTCCCTGCTGTAGGCTGCTGTCAGATGCTGGGACATCCTTAGAGATGGTCTGCAAAAAAAAAAGTCAAATCAAAACAAAAAGAATTGGATGTACATGTACTTACAACAAATACTGAACAAGAGTTATAAGCGAGTAAATAGTGAAAGATGCTTACTGGTTCTGCCTGAATGTGGTTTTCAGGCGTAATCATGACCAATAGGTTTTTTTTCATGAGCAAAGGCAAGTTGTGCTCAGTCTCAGCCAGCCACCGTTCATACTTTTTTGCCTCATAGTCCCTGAACTGCAGTGCCACTTGTGTATACTTGTCCTTGGCCTGAGCAGAATGCAGTGAGCGTCACACAAAGTGCAAGTGGGTGACATTTTGATACCTATGTCCTTATGCTACAGTTAAATAACTCACCACGTTCCACTTTTCACTCTCCTGCATCTCCGGCACTTCCAGGAAAGGAAGGATGGTGTGTTTGATCCGGTAGAGAAGAGATCGTACCCATCTGATTGATCCGGCCACAGGAGGCTCATTTTTACTAAGTGGTGGTTTCTCCTTGTTTGCCTTAAATATTTCATCTATGCTGTCCACCTACAACAAAAGAGAAAATGAGTGCTCTGAGTATATTATATTTTTAGTTAAAGTTTTTTTAAAAATATGTAGCTTCTCTAAACACACTCATTCTAAAGCTTCTGTGTGTTCCTCACAGAAGCTTTAGAATGGTCTGACATTATAAGCTATTGCTATCACAAGCTTGGATAATCAATAGAAATTCAAATAAAAGGTCAGTTATTAACCAGCATTTTTTCTTGAATTCACACTGAAATACCTCTTTGCAATACTGAGCTAGAATGTCATTAAACTTTCTCATCAAATGGTGACTGATGGCCTGTCTGGAGCGGATGTGTTTGAATTTCAGGAGCATGTCAAAGGCGGCGGCTGAAGAGCGCAGTGTCCTAAAAGACTGATCAATGAAGCCAATTGCCTCTCCCTCAATATTCTGTGGAGACACATGTAAAAAGATCAGATTAAACATCATATGCCATTGATGTAAAATGACAAGTGCAATAAATCCAAACCTGAGCTGTAGAGTCAAAGTCTTGCATGATCATTTTCCAGCTGCTCTTCTTGCAGATGTCGAAAGGATTAAAACGGACCTCCTCGATAGGCACGACTAGACTATCTACCTTGCATAACACTTCATCAATGCGCTTTTGGTCACGGGTCACACCCTTCAACTCTGGGCCAAAGATGTTGTAGAACTCTTCCAAAATCTGCACCAAATAAAGGAGGTAGAACTGATCAAATCTGTGCTGATTTTCATGCTTCCATTTGTCCAGTTACTGAATGTGCACTGACCTGCAAAACACTGTATAGATCTTGGCAGATAGATGCCATGTAATCTGTCCTCTCAAAAAGTCTCTTGCGGTCAAATTCCCAGCGTGGACCTCTTCCTGATTCTTCAATTTCTGCACGCACTTCAAAATAGGATGACTTCCACTGGTCCAGAACCTGTTTCGCATCATGCACTTTGTATTTGGCCACTTCCCTCTTTTCTCTGCGTAGGAAACAGCACATAAATCTATATTGCATAAATGCACCATTTACATGACTGCACACACTAAGTGATTTGTTTTATGTCAAGACAAATGGAGGCAACAGCAACATTGTGCTAGTACAGCAAGATGGCTGCACACAGGGTGGAGTATGACTGAAGAAGCACTCACAAGTTTCAGAAGTGAATTCTGCTGCTCTCAGGGTTCCCACGCCTTGGTTGACATGAAATTCAATTCCAACTCCAATTCTAATTACCTCAAATTCAAGGATCAAATAAGCTGACACAGCTTAAAATGGGAGAGCCACAAGCTTTCAAAGATTTCAAGGGCCCGTGGGAACAATGTGCTCTAAAACCCTGTCCAACCCTGCTTGTAGACTTCATATCAGGTACTGTCATGTATCACCTTGCTAAGGTTTGCATTCAGATCCATAGCGTCTTGGTCAGCAGTTAAAGGGAAAATTAAGGGAAATGTAAGTGGTGTAAAAGCACATTGGACTAAATTGTAAAGCCTTACTGTGTTATGGGATGCACTGTGACAGTTATAAAACACACTCTTAACACAATGTTAAGAGCACAATCGTTGTAGGTTTTCCCATATTTTCCTACCAGGAAGCTGTGAATCTGGATGCCAACTTCAGCATTGTTACAAACTACAAGGCTAATCATCATACTTATCTTTTTTATTTTATGCTTATATTGTGATGTCTAGCTGTTCTCCAGGGTACAATGAGGGAAAGTTTATATTTATATTAATGCTACAAGTCTGGAATAATGTCCACCGTGGCTGTTCATACATGTGGAAAGCACACAGGGTATTGTAAGGATCAGATATATTCTGTCAGGTGCTATATTGCTAATCTCTATGGATTAAAGCTTGAAACTATTGGCGATAGTTTAAATGTAGAGGACATGTGTTTGTATTTAGAACTAATGTGCTGTAGTCCAGATTTGTCAAAATATATTATATTAATATGTTATAAATTCTGATGTATCCACACATACTTGAATATCGTGTTGACATCAACTACTTGAGACACACGTTCACACAGCTGCCAGGCAATTCGCTCCATGAGAGGGACCATGCGTTCGTTTGTGTTATAGTGGCGAGATATTATCCAGACTATTTGCAGGCTGTCCATCAGAGGAGGGATCGTATCCAGGAGCACACTGAAATTTGATCCAGTTGCCAGATTCTACAACATACAATAGTAACATTAAGATTGGAAAATGTATGTAACTTCCAATGCTTGGTAGTTGCACTGTTAAGTGTTGGCATGTGCAGAACAGAATAAGTCAAAGTGAAGTATGTTCGGCAACAGTGCAGCTCACCATGAAGTGTCTTTCCAGCGTGCTGAGGAAACGTAAATTATCGTCTGACTCAACACAGCATTTATTAAGTTCAGCAACTGTTCCCTCCAGGGTCTGAACAATGCCTGCATCTGCTTTGGTCATCACCTCCAAGATTTTCTTCACCAACGGCTGCTTCAGTTGCTCACTCAGAGCGCTCAGGATGGATGCACGCTCCTGCCAAAAAGCTATCTCAGCCATGGGGCTGGGTGCCTGCAGGAAAATGGAAAGTGAATGTCTCAAATTGAACAATGGATATAACAGTGCATGCTATTTGTTATTCTTGGATTGAATCATGTTGATAATAGTCAGGAGTAACATTACATTGTTGCTGCTTGGCTTGACCACAAGCCATTCATCTAAAATGAAAGTTTTCTGATTCGTCCAAACCTACTGTACCTTTGTTGAAATTTACAAACCTGGGGCTTTTTGTTTTGCTGCTCCTCCATGAAAACTGTAATCTGAGTCTGCCAGTTCATCACACACTGCTCCAACGTCTCTACCATCTCTGGATTGGAGAGAAGCACATCCACGTCTGGCTTCAGGTCAAGCTCAGGGATGTGCAGGGTAAACTCATCTGTGACAAAGAGACTAACCGTTAGATTGTTTATTATTATGAAACCCCTTTTATTTCTTCTATGAGTCTTCCAGGGTTCACCACAGCATATTTCCCCCTATTATATATAATTTAACATTATTTGAATGCTGCATCCTTCATCTTGTAAAGCAATACTATCAGACATGACTGAGGGAGTGTTTGTGTGTATACACCAGCAGTGCAGGGGTGGGAGCAAGATCCCACCAAACTGCTAAGCAACCAATTTTGGGCTCCTTATGTGTATGCATATTTTTAAAATACCAATTCTGCTTGTTCTCGCCGGGCTTACCTTTAGCTTGTATTTGTACTTGTCTTGTTTAAACTTCAATAAAAATTTGATGAAAAAAAAAACTACTGCATTGCAGTTTAAAATAAAACAAACCTTGAATCTGCAGGTGTTGCAGTGAAGTGTTGATCAGTCCCAAAAACTTGTGTGTCCTGTTGAGCAACTCATCACGAATTGGGACTCGCTCACTTGACTTTGCTGTACTCTCACGTCCAGGTCCTCCACTGAGCTCCTGAGAAGACACTGCCTCACTTTGATAACCTGCACCCGTTCTTTTCATCTGGTGCACAGTTAACAAGGGTATATACACCTGGATAAAACAAACAGAAATACCCAGAAAACTTCTTTATCTCCTTATTATTTACAGTTCACATGACTATACTCTGCATTGTTTAGGGGGTTGTGAATTGTTTTTGTGTTTTACATTTGCAAGTTTGCTCTGCAGCACGAAAAGTGGGTGTCCACTGTGCATGCCGATGTCAAACAGCCTGGGCATCAAGACGTTGGCTTCAGTCATGTCCAGTGGTTCAACAATGGTCTCTAATTAAAAAACAAATCATAATCTGCTGGTTAATCCTTGGAGATACAGAATGTAGCTGGCCCTTTAAGAAGCTTTACTGTAATGATCCTTCTCACCCTTTGTGTTCCTGATGAAGTAGAAGACGGTGGATTTCAAAAATCTCTCTGGGTAATTGTTGACTGCAACATGAATCTCAGTGTGATAGACAACTTGGATCTCAATCCTCTGAAAATGCAAACACAGAAATGTTTCGCTGTTCTGTCTTCTGCTAATTAAAATGAAAAGTTAATTCAAGCACATTCAAGCACAATCGCAGTGAAACAGATGCTAAAAAGCAAAGTTCATTCTTACATGGCTGGGACTTTCTTCATCTGTCTCCTCTGTGACTGAAGTTATCTCTTCCCTACTTTGGGTCCAGGTCTTATTTTCAGGATCTGATGAGCCTCCATCTTTCCTTTTTTCTGTGGTGAAAAACATTTGACTCAGATGCAGGAAACAAACATCTAAAATCAGGATGTGAAGGGTTAGGGTTGTAAATCATAAAAATTTGAAGTGGGAAATTACTTTTTCCTTGAATAGAGGTTTCAATAGGGAAAAAATAGGGACAACAGTTTGATGAGCGGCTCAGTGAATGGGGATGAAAAGACTAAGAAGAAAACTGGCTCATATTTGAGATACCACTGTATACTCCCAGCTGCATGAAACATAATTATGACTATACCTGAGTTGGGATGGGACAATATCCCATATTATCACAAGTCTACATAAAAACACATTCACAATAATGGTGAATTTCCATTATTGGATAATCATGAATGGAGAAAATGGTTAGTATTTCATGTGTAGCTCACCAACATTAACTTGTTCCAGGACTTAATGATTTATTAACATATTTACTTTAGGATTCTTGTTTTTCCACTTTGAATTGTAACACTTTTTTGCAACATCCTTTTTTGTAACATTTGTAAAAACAAATTACATATTTGGTAGTGTAATGGTTTTGTAATGTTTGTATCATGTTTTTGTGTAACACACATTGAAACATCTTTGTAACATTGCTGGAGCTGCAACCAATGATTATTTTCATAATCGAATAATCTGTCCATTATTTTCATGATTGATCAATTGGTTCACAAAATGTTGACCAGTGTTTTTTAAACCTCAAAAATATGTTTTCAAATGTCTTGATTTGCCCACAAACCAAAATTATTCGGTCTTATTGATTTCTTTGTTACATGTATCTAAGAAACCAGAAAATATTTACATTTAATAAGCTGAAAAAAATCAGAGACTTGCTTTAATTATAAAAACCATTCAAACCAATTCATCATTATAAAATCAGTTTGTATACTATTGATTTTTTAATCATTAAGGATCGATTCATTGAATAATGGAAGTAATCAATGGAATGTAATTCTTTTTTAATGTAAAATGTTTTAGTAACATTGAAAATGCTTACTTGTTCTTATAATTATACGTTGTTTACAATGTGTGACATAAACACATTTTGTAACACTTTCAAGTAACACAAGTGATGCACCATTATAGACATTATTCATTTGTATACGTAGGCTTTCAGAAAATGTAGCAATTATTTTGGTCAGGATATCTGTGGCAGGAACTTCATTCTTTACCATTCATAGCATGAAGCCAACTTACCGACAGGAACTTCAACTTCAATTTCCTCCTCTCGAATGGCTTTGAAAAACAGGAGACATGACGGCGACTCCTCCTCGGACACAACGTTCAAAAAGCGGAGGATCTTCTGCTCCTCTTCTCCGTCTTCGCGGCTCAGAAGTTCGTCGAAACATTCGGGACAGTCGTTCAAATTAAAGCCGGCACTGACTCTCTGTCGCATCCACTCCACTCTCAAATCATCGTGAACCATTTTGTTTTCACTATTAATTTGACCGAAATTAGCAAAAATTCACAACATTTTCTGTTCAAAATGCCGCCTTTTCAAAGTTTAGTCAACACTTGATCCACAAACACCACGAGAACGGTGTTGTGGCGGTGCCATGTTGCCTTGGCAACCATTTTACATGGAGTTTGATACCCAGAGAAATGACTGGAAGGCAGCTGCTGCCCGAAGAAACAGTAAAAATTACATTTGTTTGATGATCGATTTCATTTCTTTGTAAGTGGTAATTTCTGAGAAAAATGTTAGTGTGAGTGTAAATTGTTCTTCCACTTTTGTAATTTAAACACAGTGATCAGAAACTCAATTCAGGTTTTGAGAAAACATAGTTGTGCAGTAGTTATGTGAATATTGCAATTAAAAACATATTAGTTTCCAATTTACATAAATTGTTATTTTACTCTAGTAATCAAAAAAATCACTTTAGGTTAGCTGAAAACGTGGTGTACAACGAAAACTCAATTCAAGTTTCCAGTTTATATCAAACTTTCTCTCTGTTGTGATTAAGTTTCCTGACACATCATGTTTTGAAAATTCAATTTGTTTTTCTCTTTTGATCAAAAACATTGATCTGAAGCTTAATTATGGGGCTTTTCTAATATACAAAATAAAGCATAAAAACCCTTGTTTAATCCATAACCACTAGACAAAATCATAGTAGGGGTAAATCAAGTAGGGGCTCAATATCAGTAAATATCCACCCATGAAAGGACAAATTCATTAGAAGTTTCCACCAGCAACAAATGTGTGATTACTGTATCTATCAAGGAAATGCCTCCACGAGCAGATCAATCAACAACCATTTTGGCAAAACTAAACATATAAAGACTATACAATAAACCAAACTTGAGGGAGGTTTACATGACCAAAGATACTGTGGAAAAAGGGATACATTATCAAGTAATTCTACATATACAAATGCATTTATCCCTTTAAATCTGTACCTTTTGTCAACTCACTGAGCCCAGCTTTGTTATTAGTAACAGTGTCTTACTGTATATCCATATAGTGTACCTAATTTGTTATAATTTCTTGGCCAAATAATTTTTTTAATTTCATCTCTATAATAGGACTGCTACATATTTAATGGTACCTCCCCACAATAAAGACCACACATTTAAGTTTCTATAAACACAGGACTTTTTACACTTACCATGCATTGTTTTAGCATAGCATGATTAAACATACTGCCATTGAAATGTACTTTTTTTTTAAAATTTAGATCAATTTCCAATAAGACACACTGATCAAAATCCCAAGCAAAATAAATTTATTATCATCACCATGAAGAAAATATGATTTTCCCAAGTGTTTGAAAAAACAGAGACTTAGTTAAAATATTAGGACTGCATGACAGGAAATCAGGAATGCCCATTCAACTACCCAATAAAATATCACTGTTAATTAAGGCAAATGTTACTTGGACAAGTAAAACAACAATGGCCACTTGTAAATTTGAGCTATAACACCGTATCCGTTGACATTTAAAATTTGATACACAATATCATGACTCCCAAACATGTGGCAGTATCTCACTTTAACAAACTCTGTTGCCAGTGGAACAAAAAAAGTGCTGACAGGTCAATAATGACATGGTAATTCCCCTGTGCTAACTCCTCAATACTAAAATTAGACTAAAATTAGAAGATACTACTGATAAACACATTATTCTCATAATCAATAACCATATTAAATTAAACATAAATCCTTCAACATAAGGAGCTCCTGAAAAGCAGAGCTGAGATCAATCAATTTAAGTTTTCAAGTTTTCCATGACTGGAATTTGAAAAATGTACAGAAAGTGGATGCATAGGCAACACTGTGAATGCATTGAAGTAAAAATCATGTCCCATTAATATTCATCTTTAATTCTGAACATTTAAAAATACAATAAATTAAAAACAAATCTTCTGGAAAAGTATATACATCGAATCACACAACTTTTCAGACACTTTTCAACACTGAAAAGCCCAAGATACTTTGCAGTGTTTTGGTATCACAAAGGAATACAAGAGGAAACTGAAGACTGATACAGTATGCTGTCAATTGGTTGTACTTTTATAAGGCAATTATTGTACCAAGGAGTTGAATGAGAACTATGTAACTGTAGGGTGGCTCACTAACCAGTGTATGGAATTCAGGCCAGATTAAACTAGGAAAATATCAGCATTAATAAAGATGATTAAAAATTTCTTTTATCTCAATCCCAAGAGAAAGAAGAAAAAAATCACCATCACAATTGATCCTACTTTGTGTTGTCTGTAAAGGCAAACCTCAAGGCCAACTACTTACTTTATACTTGTGTGGGTCTCTACACAAGTAACATCAGCTGAACAAACACTGGTGGCTTGAAAGAAGTGTGATTGTTTTAAGACTACAAGTTGTGTTTCACTGCACTTCAACTTTACAAAATATTCTGCAGTGAAGCAAATTGGGCCTGAAGTTTATGAACACATTTGTAATAGGAAAAAACAGTAATTTCTTCAAAGTACATTCTGCAACGTCTGTTTCTGGAAGTTTGTGAGGCTCATTATATAATTTTTTACAAAATCACTTCCTAAAATATCGAGTTTGCCCTAACCCTGTTTGCTACACTATTACAAGAAAGTCCTTTCATAGTAAGCCATCACTCTCAAAGCTGGAGGGCAGGAGAGAGAAGGAAAAGGGGCAAAACTTGACTCCAGTCCCACTGTAAAACTTATTCTGAAACTCCACCCTGAGGAAGAAAAGATAACTACAGTTAATCTAAAACTGAAACAGTCCAAAGTTCTACAACACTTTCAGTGATGCAGGTACTTTAGAAGTTACTGTTATCTTACCAGTGTAGTCGGAGTGCATGGAGGAAGGCAGACAGACCTTCCATGACCAGAAGGATGGACACGGTGAGAACTGCAAACAGGCCAAACACTGGCACCAGGAATAAAACTCCCAGAATGCTGTCCATTCGAAGTCCCACTCGCATCACCATGGCCCACAGCACTTCTGAAAGCTCTGTGAAAGTACAGAAACAGAACATATACACTGATAAACCAAAGTTTTAGGCAAGTGCGGGGGAAGATGCTGTGAAGTAAGAAAGCTTTCAGAAATTAAAAATTCAAATTGTTTATTTTTATAGATTTAGAAAATGCAGAGTGAGCAAACAGAAATCACATTAACATTTGGTGTGACCACCAATTGCCCTCAAAACTAGATAAATTCTACTAGATATGCTTACACGCAGGTTTTGAAGGAACTAGGCAGGAAGGAAGAGAACTAACCACAGATCTTCATACAACATGTGTGTCTAACGCTAATGCATATTTGTCTTGAATAAACCTGGAATAATAGACCTAGCAAATACTTTCTGACATAAAATAGTAGAACAAATGCAGGTTTTACAAGAAACTTTAATTAGGTTTCCACTCCAGGTTTAAGGGAGTCAGGGTCATACTACTGATCAAGTGAAAGAGTAGGTCACACAAAACACTTGACACTTTGAAAAATGTGTTATTTTAAAACTGCATACATGTTTCCTGTATTTCCTGTGTTGCAATAAAGTGATTGGAAAATAATTACACTGTATGGTCATTATAAATAAAACTGTTTATTTTGCTAAAACAACTAATTTACTGGTGGCCAATGACTTCTGCACACTAAGGTACACTTACTTAAATGTTTAGTATCCAAATGTAAATGACTGTTTTTATTCTAAAATACTGATTTGTCTATGAGAGTGCTGTTTCTGAACATTTAAAATGTTAATCTGACCAGCTTTTATTTAAACTACAACTCAGAGTCCTCTGCTCCATGCAGCAGTGTGTGTGTGTGTGTGTACGTAATTGGATATTTTTTCCCCCAATCAATTTAGCCGTACGTAATTGGATATTTTGGCCTTGACATTGAAAGTGGAACAAACAACGTGTGTGATGTAATGCAAATACTCACGTGCATGTGCCAGGCTCAGAGCCCAGAGTCTCAGGTAGGACGCTGTGTTGGAAATACACCCAAGGCAATACTCTATAGTGTGGATGGCCTGATGCAGGAACTCATCTGCAAATTCAAACTATTACAGCAACAACGAACAACTTAGCATGACTAAAAGAATCCAGTGAAAAATAGCACATAGCAACAGTGTCTTATAAGAATGGCTGTATTATGAGGTGAATCCTGCTGCCCTGACCTCCTCAGTCTGATGTTCTCCACTCGTGGAGAAATCACTGTGACCGCTGCCCTCCTCCATGTCATGAGTCCTCAATAGGAACAGTTCCTCATCACTGTCGTGCCGCACGCGCTCATATCCCTGAGACAGCACAATCCAACCAATCAGATTTGCATAATTAAATTACATTTTTTAGATGTTATTTATAGGCAAATCTACAGCAAAACAGAGAACATTCTCACCCTGTACATTATTCTTACTCGTTGGCTTCCTTTGTGAAGCCAATAAAGGTAGATGGGTTTCCCAAGAAGTAGAACTGGCACTGAGAGAACAGCAATAACCACCAGAAACACCTGCAGGCCAGCCTGGAAGAAGCAACACAACACTGTAGTCTGTCTGAATGATACTATGAAAAAGATTATTTTCAATGGAGAAGAGTGTCAGATGTGCACACAAATGAGAGAAATGTGCTTCTGTTGTGATATGACTGTTTCTAGGTGCATCTGCATCACACCAAGATGAAAATTTATCTTCTTCTTAGTCTAATGTGTTAATTATTGCAATGAACTTCATCCATTTCAGCAGCTCCCAGGTTTTGGTTGCTTAGTAACAACAGACACAACAGAAACAAATCCCTACAAGCACCCTGGTAAAAACATCTCTGGCTTCTTCCATGCATTTTTGGCAAGACACTGCACACTGTAGCAGGAGTGGAGGTTTATTTAGTTTCTCACCTGCCCTGGGTAAAGGGGCGGCAATGCATCACCCTGCATGAGGAACATGTTTATGAAGTGGATGAGGATGCTTGGGGCATATCTGGAGTCCTTAGATGAGAAGGCCAGCCATTTGTAGAATATCATGAAAACCAGGTAACCAAACAAACAGAGCAGGAACAGGATCTCAGGGAGGAATATCAAGTACAAGTTGTGCTTTCTCCTAAAATGTCTGTTTATTTGGGAATAAATGAACAAAGAAATTAATAAAGATAGAATATTAAAACCTATGAACTCTACATAAGATTCAGAAGTAAAACAACTAACAAACTGATACTCACAAGTGATTGTAAGTGCTGAGGATGACCCCAAAACTCATGTGAATGATGCCCAGTATCACCGACATCTTCATCTTGTAGGAGTTCAGAAATGTTAGACGATTGGACGCCAAGTTCCAGATCTTTGAAACAGAAATGTGACAATTCATAAATCATAAAACAGTCACTTTGATGAGTATAAAGTATAAAAAAAAAAACTATAAATACATGTTTGAACAAATTAAATAATGTTCCATTCATGTGATTCAAACCAATAAGATTTAGCCAATAAAGAGTTGCATTGTTCCTGGAGACCAACTAATTGTGTTATTTTTACTAAAATAATCAGATTCCAGGAAAAGTGATAGAGTGAGCCCATTTACTGTATCAGTAGATTTGGAACCAGACTGTTCCACAGTGTTGTTCTTTAAAAATCCTCAAACCAAATCAACTTTCTCCATCTTTTATTAGGTAACTCTGCAAGCCCCACTGAATACATACAGTATCATAACATCTGACATATACTTAAGTTTTACTGGTATGTGAAATGCTCCTGCATATTAGTTAGATTAGAAATATATAATGTTTATTTTAGTCATGACTTGTCTTTGTATGGGGGGTGGAGGGTAAAAATAGATATTATGAAACTGTCTTATGTTGTGGACAAAACTGTTTTCCTTAAATTAAAATAGGTTACGTGAGAGTATTTCAGAATCTGAGCAGCTTCGCATACTATGTGATTCATAGAATACTGTGTCACTGACACAGTATTAAATGACTCTTACTCACCGGGTCAATTCCCAGAGGGTATGGACCCCTGAAAACTCCTGTTATATTTGGATCTAGAGTAAGAAGACGGTTTCCACTGAGATCACTGTCCCTGTGAAGAACAAATAATGCTATGTTTACACACTTCAAATATCAACAACGGCTCTTTAATAACATGTCTTGTTTGGTTGGTGATGTTTAATGGCAGTAGGAATCCATAATTTTGCACTAGAGCATTATTACATGTCTTTACAGTAAAAAAACAAAACAACGTGCATCTCCAGGCCTGCGGAACTGTCTTTAACTATGATAACAAACACATTCTCATCATAAAGTACTTACTTCCACACATTTGCTTTGAACATGGCATTCACACTCCATCCAGACCCAAAGATGTTTAGAGATTTTGAGAAGCAATCATTGTATATAAGTCCAGTGTAGATGGAGAACAAGCCCATCATCAGGATGATGTAGCGTCCCTCAAAAAACGTGTTCCAGATCTGCACACAAACACACACACACTGGTTTGCATAGCCCTCTTTTTTAAGGACTCTCACTGACTTCGATTCATTTAAACAGCCCAACCAAAGCATTATTCTACCTTAACCATAACCAGTTAATGCCCAACCCTTTCTTTAACCTCATCACAATTCAAATCTTAGCCCCGAAACTTAACCTGTTCTTCAGAAATTACCTCTTACTGACCTACCTCTTAAGGACATTGGTCAAACAATGTCCTTAAGAGGTAATGAATACTGGTACACTCACACAATTTATAATCACTGACCGACACTTCAGGCCTGCCATGGTTTGATGAGCTTTTCAGGGATTTTTTCTTTGTTTTTGTTTTTTAAAACAGCTTCCAAAACACTCACTGACCTCATTACTGGTGTTTTTAAGCTTGCGGTTCTTCTCATGCACCACCATCCAGAAAGCAAAGAGGGCCATGATAATTCCATGACCGAGGTCCCCAAACATCACAGCGAACAAGAATGGAAAAGTGATGATTGTGAAAGGAGCTAAAAATGAGTGGTAGAAAAAAAAAAAACTATGTTGTTACACATAACACATAGTGTAACATCAAAAAATTAAAAAGATACAAAAAGGAAACAGGATTAAAATCTAGCAATAATAAAAGACAGAAAATCAGCAATAAAATAACTAAATTAATGACGACAAAGATATTATATAAAGATCTCATTGAAAACAGGACAGTTAATGAACAATGATAATGCTGGTAATTTGGAGCCTGAGCTCTACACATAGCAAAAGTGCATAAAGTGCACTACACGAGTCCACTTTATTAACTATTTAGCCATATGTAGAATGCATTTCTTTCAACCTCCTACAGTGGGCTACAATAGTCAGTTTTTTTAAAAAAAAAGGCAGACTGACTATTTTTGTCTGGATTAACTGTCGGTGAGACAGAGAAACACACTCACCAGGGTTGACCTCCCTGTAACTGCCTACACCATAGGCATCCACAATGTTCTGGAAGCCAGAGGTAAATTTGTTGGTTCTGATAAGAGTTGGGGGAGTGTCGCTGGTGGGGATACGATTAACAAAGGAAGGTACCGTTGCTCCACTTTTCCTCTGAAATATCAATGACAAATTAAAGTGTCAACAAAGTTCAAACAACAAATTAATATCAAATCATTTGATTAGTGCTGTAAAGAGTGCAAAAGAATTGACTTTGTGGCTGAACAGTTAAATTTTTGTAGTTTTGTATTAAAACTGTAGTGCATAACTTTTAAATGCAAACAAATGTCGGTACATTCACACCATTGTCAAATAAGTTCACACGCTGCTGATTAAGTCAATTAGCTACAGTTCTCAAAATAGCAGTGCTTAAATATTGTCTTGTCAATGACATTCCTATAGTGCCTACAAGAAGTGCTTAAGGCAACAGCAACATTGTGCAAGTTAAGTGAGATGTTTCGCCACAGGTTGGAGTATGACTGAAAACACAAAGCAGCATCCACAGAAAGTTTCAGAAGTGAATTTTACTGCTAAAAACATGGTCACTCAAGAGTTTGACAGGATAAAAAAAATAAACTAGGACTATGAAGAGTTTCCTCACCGATCCTTCTTCTAGCGCCCTCCGCAGGGTGGGAATATCACTGACAGGACACCACACCTCAGCAATCAGACACTTATTGGTAACATCAAAACTACACTGGTTCAGAATGTAGTAGATGGCTTTAATCTTCTTGACTTGGATGACCCAGGTGTACACTGACTCTGAGGCCTTAATCAAGACCTGTCTCAGGTAGTCCTCTGTCCTATGAAGAACCTGGACACAGTAAGAAATTAACAGTGGGGTACAACATACTAAACAACAAGAAGTTTACAAAACTTTAGTTTAGTTTAGTTTAGTTTGCAGGAGTGGATAACTGAATGAGTTAAGGAGAGAGTAAATCAAGAAAAGGCAGGAGTGTGCATGGCAAGACAAAGCAAAAAAAAAAAAAAAAAAACATTTTCTGTTGATCATGTGCTACAGAGAGCCAGTACAATCTTGTCTTTCAGCTGTAGAGGTTCATAGTTACCAAATGAGTCACGGTACAATGCACTATACCCTGACAAAATCTCACTTATCTAACTGTGAGTTCTGACTCACAAAAAGAACAGGTTAATCTTTTAGAAAATATATCAGCCATTTGATTTTAACTTTTAACATAATAAGACTGGTTTAAAAGGAAAAATGCTAATGTTTCACCCCAGGAAAGACATCACACAGATAATGTAACTTCATTTAAAGTTTCCTAGGTTCTTACTTTAACAGGAAGCAAAGCACATAAAGTAAATGTTAACTAAATGGCAAACAGAATGACACAATTTTTCCATTATTAACTAAACAAATTCATACTTGAAGTTGTTTACATAGCAAACATACTGTGTGAAGGTCTTGAATGCGAGTTCCTAGTCCTTCAACAACATCATTCCGCTCATCGTTGCTGGTAGGATAGGGATACAAGTGACAGTGGTAGCTATGGAGAGGGAAAGTATTATCTATAGGTTATTCACACCTCGCTACAACTACTACTGAGATGAGTAAATGGACAAAGAAACTGAAAGGAAACTGATTATGTCATTTATAGACAAACTACAGGATTATGTGCTGCAGAATAGTTACCAGTCACAGATCTTCTTCACTTTTTGGCCAATTTGTTCTCCCCAGTAAGAGATAAGGAACACTATGCTTTTGGTAGGTTCCCCCTGCATAAAAACAAACCATACAAACAAAGTGTGTTGTATATCAATGTTAGTACATGTGTAACTTGATGAAAACAACAAGTGTCAGTTTAATCCAGAATACAATTTTGTTCAAAATTCAAATATTTAATTTAAATGGAATAAAGATATAAAATCCAGCTGTTCTTTTAAAAATTTGATTGTTAATTCTTGACCTGGAACATAATAGCTGATTAGTGTTGCATCCTCGACAACAGTATTGATTTTTGAAAAGGCATGACTGGTGCTGCTCTTAGCCTGACATTCAGTCTCCTCTTTCAACACCAATAAAAAACAAACAAATCAATTTTGTATTTTAATTGATTTTTTATGCATTTTCTACACTTTTTACTGCACTTTGTATATTCTAAGTAGAATATCATGTATATTTTATTATTTCTGTATTGTATGACTGAATAGGTTGTATCTGTGCCCAAAACTGACATTACTGTGCCCTGCCTTAGCCAAAACACTCTTGCAAAAGAGATTTTTAATCTCAATGAGTTTTATTCCTGATTAAATAAAAAAAAATTTTGGATGAAAAGCATGTCCTGACATCACAACAGTAAACTGTGTAGGCCTGAGAGCCTCTTTTCAACTCATGCAGAGGAAATGGATAACTATATTAGTTCTGCCTCTCAGTAAGGAGTTTGAGAACAAACAATCTACACAACATCATCAGTGTGAGTTCCAATGGTGTCACATGATTTAACATTTGGTAAATGTTTCAGGATTGTCAACAAAATGCCTCTGCAGTACTTTTATTAAACTACACAATTACAATGCAACACAAATAAACGGAGGGGGTCATATTTGAACGTTAATGATGTTATACTATTACTATGTAATGGAGGGTAGACATAACAGAAGCACCGATCTACCTACCGTGTCAGGATCTTCTAGATACTCCTCCACTTCAGCATAGCTGAGGATAGTGTAGCCTTTACAGACTCTCCAAAGCATTCGCTCAAAGGCTTCAATCCTTACCCTCTGAATAAGCCCAGAGATGAAACTGCAGGAGAATAAAGAAAACATTTATCATCTGCCCAGCATATTACACACAGAGCTACTAAGGAACATGAACTTTTATTCTCAAGGCTTAATAAATACATTTTAAACATTAAAATAGCAGCTAAGTGATTTGATCACAAGCTAACCTTTCTAAGTACAGGTGTGAATACACCTGTAGCACACTGAGGGTACATTGAGATCTTTATATAAACAGAAAACAATATTATTGGAAAAAAAAAATATTTGGCCCCATTCCTATAAGATCAAATTTAATGTCGGACAACAAAACACATAGTTTAACCATCTGTAAATATGAGGAAATTATCGGTATAAAGTGTTCATAACACCCTGATGCATGCTGTAGATTTTTTAAAATTTCTTTTAAAAATGTTAAAGGGCTGCAGCATAATCAAGTAATCTGTGAATTATTATCTTGATTAAATAGTACTTGTTTTATCCATAAAATGTCATAAATAAATAAATTTTTGATCTGGGTTTACCAAACCTCAAAATGATGCTGTTCTCGAATGTCTAGTTTTGACCACAAGCCAAAATTATTCAGTTTTAATTATTTCTTTGTTACATGAAGCAAAGAATTCAGAAAATATTTACATTTAAGAAGCTGAAAAATCTGAGAGCTTTGTTTAATTATTTAAAAAACAACAACCCCAAACTGATTAATTAATTATCAAAATAGCTGACAGTTAATTTAGTAATCGATTAATAATTGATTAATCTAATAATCATTGCAGCCCTAAAATGTTGTACATGTTTATTGTGAGTGAGGAGGGGAGATGATCACAAGTGTTCACTTTTGAGGCATCTTTTAGTGCCAGGTGTAATCAGATCATCCAGCTTTTCATTGATGTCAACCGTGTTCTTAGCTAATCATTACGTAAGTCGACTATTGTGGATGCCATACTTATTTGTAAGTTGTAAAGGGACTGCAGAACTATGCAGCTGTAAGCTCAGCTGTCGTTCCTTTGAGACCTCATCTATGTGTCTCATTCACAATCAACAAAAACGCGCATTCAACTCTTTCTGTGTACAGACTACACAGTTTTCCCACATCGGTTGGTACGAGCATTATGTTGTTGGCAAACATCAGCGATGGAATTTTATTGCAACTAGTGTAACTATGGCTTGTGTGTGTTCATTACTAAATATAAGTCTTGTACTTGGAGACTGATACAACACAGACAACCATCGAGGAAACAATTAAAGAACAACTTAGCAACATCGCAAACGTTTTATAGCTGTAGTGCTTAACTTTTACCGATTGTGTTGTTTTTATTATTATCCTGGATCTTTAGTCTACTTGAACACAAACTAGGTAACATTATATGTACACTGCACCCTATATCAACCAATAATATCAGACCAGACTGAGGAACTGTTTGTGTGTACACAAGAGCTGCACCACCACACGCAATTGGCAGGGGTTTATCTTGTCAAACTCCTGAATGACCTTCTTTCTTTTTTGAGCAGTGGATTTCATTTCTGAAACTTTTCGTGGGAATTTCTTTGTGTTTTCAGTCATACTCCAGTTTGCAGCCGCCCCACTTTACTGCTCTACAGCTACGGTTTCCTCCATCTGTCTTAAAAATGAAATGATCCACCTTCTTTGTGCAGTGTGGGAATGTTACCTGGAAACATGCTATTAAAACACTGCTACACTAAGAAAAACATTAAGACAGACATTTGATATTATAGTTTAATTTGTCAAAAC
Source organism: Brachirus orientalis (assembly GCA_016785285.1). Classification (NCBI taxonomy): domain Eukaryota; kingdom Metazoa; phylum Chordata; class Actinopteri; order Pleuronectiformes; family Soleidae; genus Brachirus; species Brachirus orientalis. The sequence continues at coordinate 1,817,365 of JAFBJR010000427.1, read as the reverse complement.
ACTCATGTCAACATCAAGCTGAATGGGTGAGCAGCATTTCATATCTTACCCCAATTTGGCTCCAAGCCTCTGCATGCTGCTATAGTCCATCACTGAGTCTTTTTCTAGAAAGGGAAACTCCTCATACTGTGCTTGTAGGGGATCTCGCTAAAAACAAAGACAAAAATAAAAACAAAAAGCAGATTCAAATTGCGATCAATAATATGCGTGTGGATGTGGCTATAAAGTATAATGGCAGGACAATCTAACCTCAGAAGATCTTTGCACAAAGTTGCGGGTGATGCGCAGCATGTGTGTGTATTCTTTAAGCTCCAGCAGATTCTTCTGCAGCTTCTCTTTGTTCTTAGTAACTTCACCTAGCTCCACTTCCAGCCTCTGCAGCTGCTCCTGTGAACAAAACAACCCAAAAACAAAGATTTTACAGACTATAGCAGAATATATTTACATTTGTACTACATTTAATCCATTTAAAAAGATAACTATACATAAGGAATAACTAACCATTATAGTCATGATGTGCTTGGGTAAGGGAGCCACTGGATTTACATCTCGTTCAGGAAGTGAAATGTCAGCTTTCTTTATTTCCCTCAGAAGGTATCCTGTAGAAAAATAAAAATAAAGAAATAAAGAGCATTTTTTTAAAGTTTCCAAGTACCACCACTAGACTACCAGCTTCTGAACTTCAGGTGACATTTCTCATAATTGACTTTAATTCAAGTCAATTTCATGGATTCCTGATTTGCCTAAAATTACAGCTTTGCTTTGAACCTATGCATTGCTTGAATACTTTGAACCTATGCATTGCTTGAATACTTTGAACCTATACATTGCTTGAATACAAGTACAAATCAGTACAATCGATACATGACCTTACTGTTAAAGTGACTGCTAAAGAACAAAATAATCTTACCAAGAATCCTCTCCATTTCTTCACATTTTTTTATCTCATTGACATGTTTTCGCTGGAAGGTGTTAACAGTGGGGTTGAGCTGAAACAGGTGGAAGGTAAAAGTCAAAAACTGGATGATTGTGTCAAAAAAAAACAAAAAACAAAGATCCACAGAATTCTGCATTATCCAGTCAGTGAAGAACAGTTTTGTACACCAGTGTATCCCACACTTTTTAAAGATGACAAACTATCGTGACTTGTGACAAGAGCAAACCTGTGCACCTGTGCATAATAAATACTCTTCAAAGAGGCCTATTGCAGATATAAATATCTAGATAGAGTTTCCATCATCTGGTGTCATAACAGTTTAATAAAGAAGAAATTAAGATTGCTTCACTTATTTAAACATTTACTTATTATTTAAACAACACTCATGTGACTGCACTAGTCCTACTATATTATCACAAGTCATAATTGGCCAATACCAATAAAAAGTAATGTCACCGGGCTGCATACTATACAAAGGGTATGCAAATAATATTTAGTCCTAGAATGTGAATTGGGTCTTTTCAGTGTCAACTAACTTTCACAATAAGACATTATTGAGTTTGAGGCCATATCAGATACAAATGCAGTGTATCCCTTCACTTACGTCTCTAAATTCCACCAGGCCGAGCTCTCCTAGTTCACTGATGCAGTCGTATGCGGAGCCCGACTGGAGAAACAGCTGGGCCAGGCACATCTCTTCACCTCGCAGCAAGGAGCCCATTTTGACACTTTGCTGATATCCTTAATGGAAAGGCTAATGCTAGCAAGTTAACTACGGTGGTTTCTGCTGAGTAAACTAAAGCGGCGGTCAGTCAAGTCTTTCAGATCTTTATCATGTTTGAGCCTCGGACCGGTGCGCTGTTTGAGCCGCATGAGGCTGACTTTAGTGAGCCATCAGTGTACCTTACCAGACGCTGCTCCGAGGGCTAATGAGCTAGCCAGTCGAGGAAAACGCCGTGCCGTTGATTAGCAAAAAAACTCGCTTCGTCAGCGTCGTAAGTGATATTGTGCAGCCAGCGAAGTTAAAGCTTATAATGCTGCACGTCCACAGACGCAGTCGCGGCTCTCCTCACGGTTTGTGAAGTTTTAAAACACGTCGTCTCTGGTGTCCATAGTTATCCACGTCACTTGTCTTCACACTGTTGAACACGACTTAACTTCCACACGGTGCCCGAATTTGCTTTTGACCAACCAGCGTAGCCTGTTGGAGTCTGCGCAGACTCACATGCTGTGTCTCAATCCAGGGTCTGGATCCTCAGAAGTGTGGATTCGTCGTCCGAATGACGTTAAGTGCGTCACGTGAATCGTCGGCTCCTTCTCATGCTGCCGATGTTAGTCTGTTTTTGAAGGATGCATGTGTGTATCCTTCACAGCGGAGGATATCCCAGAAGTCTTTGCGCGCCAGGAGCAGAGTTTTTTTTTTTTTAATTATTTATTTAATTATTTATTTTTTACAGCAACGCGAGAACAGGTTCGGTAGAGCCTGGATAACAGTAAACCAAACATAAATGCAAAAAAATAAATAAATAAAATTAACTCCGTAAAAATAACAATACAAAATAAAACATAGGTGTATATATAGGTATATTTCATTTAATACTTACTAAGACTTACTCAATAATTTCAACCCATTCTTGATATTATCTAGGTATTTTTACTTGTAGATTACAGTGAAGAGTTAAGAATCATAACTAGGTTTATTTGACCTAATTAAATCTGTGTTTCATGTCCAAAATGATCTGCAGTGAATAATGAATAATTGCAGACTTGACTGTATTGGTCTAGCTGACTTACATACAGTATATGATGATGTTGTTAAAATATTGTTTTAGAAATAATGTTTTATTTTGTACAAATTCTGTCTGGGATACATCACACACCAATGCCATCTACATTTACTCTAGTATTACATGTAATATTTTAGTTTTATAGTTATGTTCAAAAATGAAATCTGTTTTAAACATATTTATTTTACATCAATTATGTTTAAATATATCAGAATTTTAGGATGTTTCAGCTGATTAGGGCTTAAATCAGCAGTTTTTAGGGGCAGGAGAACATGTGATTCAGGACTTGGAACTGTGGATGCCAGTATTTAAGCACTCTGTGAGCAGCCTGCCAGAATTTGCAGCTGCACACTTGGGAGGATCCAGACCCTGAATTAAAACTGTAGTGTGAAACTTTTAAATCTTTTAAATGAAACTAGTGGGGAGAGTTCACACAATACTGGTTAAATAAATTAGCCACTGAAAAAAATGATAAATACATTTCTTTAATGTATTTGATCTAATTATCAAACTATTCTTTAATTTATTCACTCATATATTTATTAATCTATTTATTTCTGTATTAATTTATTTTATGTACATTTTTATGTATTAATTCATTAATTTATTGCTATATTTATTAGATAATTCAATTTTTGGTCCTCCACAATCACAGGCTATTTTGTCTTTATAACATGACATTAAGTGACGGGTAATATGAATCAATCAGGGGGCTGCATGTAGCCTGCAGGCCACGAGTTTGAGACCTCTGATCTAAACTGATCCTTTTCCCACCACCATCTCAACATCTGATAAAGTTTGATCATTAATGCACTGTATGAAACATTTGTTTTGTGCCACTGAAATAATGGCTTTGTGTCATTACCTTTGAGATAATGAAAGATTTTACAAAATGCTCTCATTGGCTGCTGCTTAGCCCGCTTTGATGTAAAGCTCCTGCATCAGTGCAATACTATTTGTATGTACTGTATGTATGTATGTATGTATGTACAATATGTACTTCTATAACCTAAATAAGCACGGAATCAGAATTGAAACTAAACAAATTGATGGGTGATGCCCTGAAATTTTGAGAAAAATAGATAGTTTTTATTACAAAACACTGCACAAAAAACATTATTTACATTTAATATATAAAAACTACATATTGCTATAAACAATATAAAAAAAAACACAATAGTTACATTTAAATAGATCATTCAGTTAACTCATTCCTCTAAATGTGTTGCCTCATCTGTTTTTTTCTCAGTGTTTTATAGAGTGGCACTGTTCCAAGCCTGTCGGATTTGTCTCCATGGAGTCCCAAGAACTGAGGCAACAATAAAGAAGAAAACCAAGATGAGACCCTTCGCCAGTGACTGAGAATACGGCTCCCCTGGGAAAGAAAAAAGTAAAATGAATCTCAAATGGAGCCATCAGTGTTATTGTCATGTTTAGGCAGTGTAATGTGCACTGATGTTTCACAGCTGCGGTATACACAAGCCTCTCTGGGATGAAATGTGCTTAATTACCAATCACAAAGTTCTTTTTCCACCTAAAGTAAATTTTAGAAATCTTAACATAAACATCATTTCAATGACCATTAATCTCATTCATGAAACAAACAAAAAAAAAACACTGAGTTTGATTCCTACCTGTGTAATACCTGGTGATGGGAAAGGCCAGCTCAGGCCAACACACGTCATTCCTGTTACAGTCATACTCTGTGAAGTTGATCTGAAACCTAAGAGAAGGAAAAATTAAAAACAGAACTTTACAGATTAAATTAGGATCAGCCCCTACATAAAACGGTTCATTTAACGAACACTCTTGACTAAGGCAGTCTCGCTGTTTGAGGAAGTACCTTGTTTTTGGTGGCCCTGCATTCACAGGAATGTCAATAAAGGTGACGGAGGAGGTGATGGGGAATAACTGAGTTTCCAGTGAGTCCACACAAGGAGATACAGCACCTCCCCCACAGTCCAGTGCCCAGGTGGTCGTGCTGTAGCTAAAAATGACCAGATTTGCACAAATTACCATTATGATGAAAATGAGTGCATACGGTAACTGAAAATGACTGAGAACACAACTTTTTGTGCATTGGAATCGTAGACTGTACATAAAAAGTGGATGTAATCTGCCAGTTGGGCAGTTTTCGCAACTAGATACACACCTGACTTGCACAGCATGGATATTCCTTTGAGGTACACCATCTACCATCCCTGTGATAAGACTCCAAACATGGACATGCTGGTGGGATGGAATCCCAGAGCATAAACTTCTAGTGTTTTCCACTGTTGTGCTGGAGTTTAGTGTCACAACTGGAATTTAGGCATAAAGAGTAACATTTTGTTAAACAAAAAAGAAATAAACACAAACATGAATCGAATGAAAGAACATTTTGTATTACTAGTATTTATTTGCCAGCATCTACTTAACAGTTTATGTTCACCCAGTCTGCCACAGTTAGTGGATCTGGGTTTCCACTCTTTGCCACATATGTGGCTGTAGTCAAAGCTTCCTGTAGAGAATGAACAGTCTCCCTGAATGGAAAAAAAACACATCACATTTAATATTAAGAAAAATTCACATGCACATTAATCATACCTGAACTACTGACCTTAAGAGATCACACTGAGTCAGATTCTCTTGAGTGATAGGTAGCAAACAACCTGACGTTGAGTTTTCCCAAAACAGAACTGGGCTCTTCTCATTGGTGACACAGAGTCCATCACTCCCTGTTAGCCAGATTGTAAAATGGTACTGTGTCCATAAGTGCCGTTGTTTTTATTGACACACAGATAATTGACTATTAAACTATGTGCAGTAAGTAAGTAAATAGACAGTGCAACTTCACAGGGTTTACTTGATTTCCAAAGATTGATTGAGCTCCTCTGTATTGACCCGGTGTTATTGTCTGAAGTTTCTGCAATTCCACCAATAACAGGCCTCCCCACCTGGTAACCTGTTATTTAAGATGTCCTGCATTACTCAATGCCATGGACAGTGTGGCCTATTTTCTACAAAACAGCTGCTCAGGGTGAAGTGCTTTATTTTGTTCTCACCTGGGTTCCCTGAATTTGGCTCACCCATGAATTCACCATTTAAAAACACAGCAGAGTACCTTGTAGTTAATGCCACTGTATAGGAAACACAACAAATATTGGCAAAAACACCATCAGAATCTATACATAGATACAACTTTGTATTACAGGCACTTACCATTAGCATTCAAAGAGATGGTCCCAATAGAGCGTGTCAGTTTAATACTTGTGATGCCATTTCCTTTCCAGTAGATTTGATAATCCAATGCGAAGGTCACACTCTCACATACAAGGCTCTCACCTACAAATTAATATAACAAATCTCAACTTTGCAGTTAATTTACAGTGTTGGGATTCTAATATTGATATGATGTATTGTCCATACCTGCAGCAGCACGCACATTTGTGCTTGTAATAAACTGACTCAAGTCAGTGACCACTTCATCTGTGACCTCCACTTGAAGATCATCACCTTAAAGACAATGACATTCAGAAGTATTAATCCTGTGGATTCAAACACTTGGGAATGTATTAAGCATTGCTATATTGTCTTTAGCAGGTAAACAGACCCCCTTGCCCGTTCTTCACTTGAATCTTCAGATCAGGCGTTTCTGTTCGTAAAGGAGCTCCAGTTGGACAGGTGTATAACAGGGTTACACATTCAACTTTGAAATTTTTCAAAAATGCTACAGGAGCACTGTTTACACACTGCCCAAGCACTTTCTGCAGGAGGGAAAGATACAATAGTGAAAGACATAAAGTAAATATGTATTGTGCAGTAAACAACAAACACACAACTAACCTGGGGAATAGTGAGGTAACTGCCACTGACTGTTAATATGGGGCTTCCTTCTACATAAATATTAACTGGCACTGGAGCTGACAACACTGGGCTTTGAAAGCTTGGACCAGGCTTAGACTTGCTAGACGAGGTTAAGAAAAAAATATATGCATGAAACATAAAACAAGCATTAATAAATAAAACACACACACAAAAAAACATATTTAATCATAACTCACATTACACCTCCTTGGTAAAACAGCCCAAGGTAAGGGTTGTTCTCAGGCGGCGAATTGACACATAAAAATGGAAACCAATCTGGGGAGTTTTCAGTCAACTGCACAGAGCACTGATACTCTGGAGAAGGATAAACCTGTCCACCAAAGGGTCCCAGGAAACAGTGGGACATGAATAGTTTCAACTCTTCTGTGGAGCAGTCCTGATAAAATAAAAAAGACAAATCACTGTTAAATCATCAAAAATGTTTGCCAATGTAAACAGATCTCTTGTTGAGATAATGTTGTATTAAATACCTTGTCACAGCAGCAGCGGACATCACAGGCTCTGAATGTAAGATCACAGGGACAAGAGCCCAGTGGTTGGAACACTTGGTTTGGAATTGCTGTTTTATTATCTGCAATACAGAGAATTATTAGTATTATTATTTTTATAAATCGGATATTTTCTAAGTGTTTGCATGCGCAGCTTGGAGGCCTGTTGTAATGTGACATTTGAATTACCAGATCCAGCCACAGCAGGAACCAACAGTGCATGTATCTTGGCCTGGATTAGCAGTGATGCCTGTGGTGTGCCATCCACACAGGCGGAAACCTGAAGAGTCTCCAGGACACAGAGTGGATCAGGACAGCAGTCTGCCGCCGTCTCATTCTCACCACACAAACGCAGATTTTTATTCAACCTCAGCTGAACTTGAAGTGCAGCCTGAACAACCAAATGAAGAAAATGCAGTAAGAAAAACACAATTGATCAACTCTGTTTGAGTAACAATGGGAGGTTTTAATTTCTTTCAGCCCTGAGTTAATGTTATTTAGCCAGCATAACCCTAATGAAAATTTGTATCGGGTCTCACCTTTCCTACCTGCTCCTTTGTGAACACCCACTGTGTTGCATCAGACACACATGATGGAGGATTAATGCTTCCTGTAAAAGAAAACAAAACCATCAATATCTATCAGCAACACAAGTTTAGTAAGTGTACAGATAGTGTGAAGATTTTCAGAGCATATAGCACTATTCTCTTTATGCTGCTTGTTTGTGGTCTAACTACAGGAAGCAAGTCTGAAAAAATTGCTTTTAATGGTGGTATGAAAATATTGCTGAAGAGATCAGGATGGTGCAGTGCGATGCGATCATTTACAGATTTATGTGTCAGTTCAAGGACTGTGGAAATGAAACCATCTTTGTTCACTAAGCACTAAGCACCACTTGCTACCAGTCAAAGCTGTGGAGACATGGCAAAGATGTCTCTCTGTGAGTCAGTGATCTGTGTTTTTTTAAGCTGTTTTCTGACATGCACTGAGCTCCTGAGAATGTCCAGAGGTTGTATGCATGAATGCAAATGTTTGCATAAGTCGCTCTGAAGTTTCTCTGTGAATCTCTTTCCAAATTCTCTTCCTTTGTATAATATCCTCTTAATGTCTGAATGAAATCATGTGAAATCATGTGAGCATGTTCAAGCCAGGCATCATCCCTTTTTGTGGATCCTCTGGAAACTGTCCTGCTGTTGTGAACAGAGCTCACTCAAACATTTCCCTACTGTGCTTCATATGTAAACAGCAAACTCTAGAGATTATCCAGTCCCAAATGTATGTACAGAGTTCATGTCTGAAAACAGCTTCATCTTTAACAGCACCATTCAGGTTACGTTCTTGGCCACATGTGTTTGTCTGTGAACAGCATAATTCTAAAAGTAAGGGGTGTCCCTAGGAAGAACTAGTAGAGTTGGTGGTGATCTGGACACAGAGAGTTGTTAACCTTGTGAAACAGGGTACTGACAATCTTGGAGGAAATTTGCTCTCACTGAGTGCTGTTTGTATTCTATAATTTTTGAATTTGTATAGTGTCTATAGACAAGAAAGTGTTTTATTTCTTGTCTTAACCTTGAGTCTACAATCTGCTGGGTCTTTCTTTGTCTTAGCAGACAAAACATCTTAAAATATTTAAAGGTTGATTTAAATGTTAAGCACTTGGGAAAATTAGCTCAGAAAAGTGATATATACTCACTCACTCACTCATTTTCTAGCGCTTTATCCACTGAGGGTCATTCAGTCTCACATTCATACCTATGGGCAATTTAGAGTGTCCAATTAACCTAGTCCCCAAATCAAACCCACGCACCACGGGGAGAACATGCAAACTCCTTGCAGAAGGCCCCTAGTTCCAACCAGGTTGTGAACCCAGGACCTCTTGCTGCAAAGGCAAGAGTGCTAACCACTACAACTACACATATAAAAGTGATACATAAATACATTTTATTATATTAATTATATTTTTTATTGATTCATCAAATTAAATTAAAAAAAGCTACAGAATCACAAGGTAGCCACTTCCACATGACTTCCTTTTTTTATTTTAATAGTTACCCAGCAAGGTAAGTTCCATGGTGTAAATTATTGTTCTTGGTGGGTCTTCTTAACTTACACAGACAGCAAAATAAAAAAAAAATGAATCAAATTCCTTGTATGTGCACTTATACTTGACCAACAAAGCTGATTCTGATGTAGCTGAGATTCAAGCACAGTCTTCAGTTTTGAGGTAATCCTGATCAAATTATGTTTAATGCAGGGACTTGTTACGAGGAAATGCCTGTGGTTGAAACTTTGTAATAATCATGAATCATAAAAAGTTTTACCATAGTATTACCATATTATATTATTACTGAACTGTATTGTTACATATTACATATTACACCACTCATGTGAATTCAGCTTATCAACCCTTAATCATCTATTTATCATCATCATCATCATCATCACAGTGCTGGTTCAGTAATCTGCTTAGTCAGTCCCATCACAGGAGCTACAGTCACAGAGGAAAGGGAGTCTCCTTCAGCTCGTACCTGTCGTGTTGGACGGAGACACTGTCCTCATACTCAGTGTAATGTCCGACGTGTTTCCCAGCAGAAGTGCAGACACCGTCGGTCCAGTGGCAGTGAGAGAGGACGGCTGGAAAACTTCAACACACAGGTGACATCTCTGTTTACTGCAGCTCAGCTCAATCACAGTAAAATATATATTTTTTTAAAAATGAAGATAAATGACCGAACTTTAGAAGACAGCAAGTGACAGACAGCGCCGCACTGTTCTAGCTAATGTAGCGTTAGCAGTTAAACATGGATGAACACAGCGGATAAACAAAGGAACAACATACCGACGACATTTTCACTGTGAGCCAAAGAAAACAGCAGTAAAACACACGTGATCCGGCGGGAAATGGACGCGGAGGAAACCTCGGGGAAATCATGAGCCATTTGGTTTCCTTCGGATTACTGAGATTACAGGGTTCTACATATTTGTAAACTGTTGACGGTGTCGTGGTAACAACGAATCAGAGAAGAGAAAGGTTCTTGTTCTGAGGGGAACAAAAATGTACTCAAAGACAACAGCGACCTCCTTTGACCGGGAGTGGTACAAACGTGTAATAAAAATACCTTTAAACCTATAATAATAATAATAATTTTATAATATATATAATACTATAATAAATTTATTTATTTGTTTTATTTTTTTCTAATTCTCCGTCTCTAGGGGTCGCAATACTACTACTTCTACTATTACAACTACTACTACTACTAATAATAATGGTAAGATAAGTAACTTCCATAACGGCCTAATCAGTCCTTTCTAGGCAATTAATTTTGGTTAAGAAGTATAATAATGACATTGTTATTATTAGTAGTATAATAATATTGTTATCATTTTTTAGATTAATTATTATTATATTTTAATTCGACTTATTCCTCTCTAGGATTCGCAGTAATAATAATAAAGATAATTCGAATAATACTTTCGTATAAATAAAATTAAAAAACCAAACAATTACAGAAGCCTGTGGAGGAAGCCGGAGAACCCATGCAGGCTCCTTGCAGGGGGCCCCTTGTTCCGGCCGGGTTGTGAGCCCGGGACCTCTTGCTGCAAGGGCAAGGGTGCTGACCACTACACCAACCATAGGCCCCAGAGGAATATCCAAAAGGAGTAAATTCTACACCATATACACGCCAGCCTGTAGGTGGCAGCATATCGGTGTGAATCCGATGGTTACCCCTGAGTAAGAGTTATACCACGTGACCAACAGGAGGACCCGCTGCCCTGCGTGCATGGTCCTGTCAGTTCTAACAACATCAGATCAGCGGTGTAGTTTGTAAAACATGTCGTCGTTTGAAGAGCTGGTGATCAGTGTGCAGGACTGTGTGCTCAGCGAGGGTCCAGCTCCTGGACATGTTCGCCATAAACTCCGCCTCTTCTGTGATAAACTCTCTGAATCCTCCAGGTTTGTGTCTTAATCTCTGCATCAACACCAGCACTTTTATCACACGCTGAGTCTCTGATTAACTGATGGTCGTTCCATGAACAGGGGCGCTGTTAAAAGATCTAAGGAGCGCAGTCTGGAGGAGGCTGCTCATCTGCTCAGACAGACCTCACAGGTCCAGCTCTGTGCGTTAGACAAGAGTCACCTCCTGCTTCTGGTCAGACTCCTCGTCTCCATGCAGCTGCAGATGGTCAGCAGCTCCACAGCCTGCCGTAAAGTGGACCAGGTCAGCCCCACACTGCCTTTCTTTACTCTACTAGTGTGATGACAACATTTGAAGTCACTGAAAGTCCACGCTTGCTTTGCAGATGCTGCAACATTTGTCAAAGGTGGACCAGCAGTTGGTTTTTAGAGAAATCCAGCAGTGTTTACACTCCATGATCCACAGTGACCAGGTACAGAGCACTCGCCTCACCTGTGTTCAGGGCTGCAGCAACGGTTATTGTCATAGTCAGTTTAGCACTTGTTTGGTCCATAAAATGTTGAAAAGGTTTGATAATTGTTTACCAAACCTGGAAATGATAATGTTCTGTCCACAAACCAATATTCATTCCGTTTTAATGGTTTCTTTTTCATAAGGAGCAAAGACATCAGAAAATATTCACATTTAAGGAGCTGAAAAAATCCATAAACTTGTTTTAACTCTTCAAAAAACACTCAAACCTATTAATTTAGTGATAGATTAATAATTGTTTCAGCCCTACCTGTGTTTATTATATATATATATATACACACACACTGTGTATATATATATTGTATATATATACATTTGCATTCTTTTCTCTGTTTCAGATATTGTCTTTTGAGGATCTACAGAGAGGTGAGTGTTGGCTCAGAATATTTGGTTACAATCAGCAATTCTTGTGACCCCCTCTATGTCACAAGCATATACAAATTGTATTGCTGTATTTTTGTATTTTATGTGTGCCTCATTGCCTACAGTTATGACTGAGTGTTGATGTAAGTCTTTCTTTTCAGCCTGTATGTTCCTGGAGGACAGCACTGTGGGACGTGAGGTGTGGAGACAGTCGCGCACATCTTTGCTGAGTAAAGTTTCCGAGTTGTTCCCCGTTGTGTTGCAACACGAGTCCTATAGAGATGGACCATTGTGTTACATTGCCGTTAAGGTAAATGAAGTGAGCACTGCGTCACCTCAGACTCTGTGTTCTCGCTGTTACTGACGTGGTAACTGTGGTCTTTGCAGCTGTGCTTGCAAATATTCCAGCTTTTGTCCACTGAGGTGGCTCCTCTTGTGTGGGACAAGGAGCACGGGAGTTCATCGGTGCAGATGATCTTGCAGGCTCTCATGGACATCATACTTGGACAGGTCTCTTAAAACGGACTAGTTCATCGTTACATTCATCAAAATATGTATATGTCTCTTTAGTTTTTAACCCCTATTTTATCTCACCAGTCAGTGTCGTGTCTTGCAGTGCTGCAACAGGGACACTCGTCTTTTGGCCGGCACTGCCGTGTCCATGCTGATCAACACAGCGTCAGAAAGCGGAGTTGGAGGAGCAGCTGCCTGGAATCTGCTACGGTTCTCTGACGTAGGTAGGTGACAAATGTCCTCAGCACATCCAGATAGATCGATAGATAGATTTACTTTATTGGTCTGAAACTGGTGGAAGAGATGAAATGCAAACATACATAGAAACAAAGGTATAACATATTGAATAAAATAGTATACATTCAAAAAAAATGTCATAAAAACATAATAGCTCCAACTTTCAATCTATGGATTAGAGATCTTATGTATCATATGACTCTAGAGAAAATCTGCTATGCTACAAGTGCCCTTAAATTTTACACCATCTGGCAACCAGTTCTGAATCAGGTAGAAAATATGGACGCGTCAGACATTTTAAATGTGTAGATTTTAGAATATACTAGTTTTCTAATTGTATTTTGTATAATCTAAAAACTAATAGCAAACAATACACAAACAGCTATACAAAAAAAGATTCAAATATTAGAATTATCTGTAAAATATTTGTATAAAAAAAAGGACCATGATAAAACTATGGACCATTTATAAAAAAATGGATGTAGTTTTCCAGGTTCTTCCAGAAGCAACGTAGAAGGTGAAATTATAGAATAGCCACCAGGGGGCGACAATGCCTGTTGCAAAAAGAAGTGAGTTTCAAAGGGAGCCTAAGGTTTTAAAATAAATTAAATCTGTCAATTATTTCCTCAGTCAATCGATTAGTTGTTTGCTACACAAAAAGGTAAAATGTGTTTGTGTTTTCAAAACCTCTTCAAAAGCATTTCCTGACATAAGAACTGTTATTTCTGTTATTTCTCAGAGCCTTGGCCTCTGACTGTTGGTGCTCTTCAGATACAGTGTGTTCCTGTAGGAGGGGATGGAGTGGCGAGGCTGGCCGTGAGCAGGGGCCTCCTCACCTGCTGCCGACCTCACGTCTTACTCAGTTCAAACGTGGACGACACTGATGTAAATTTATGTGGAGTTTAGATCCAAAACATTTCCTGCTTTTGTTCTTCTCGCTCTCATCACTTTCCTCTTTTTAGGCGTGTTTACTGCTCAAAGGTTTGTTTCCTGTGGTCTACGCTGTGTGTGAGGAGAAGCTGGATTGCCACTACTTTGCATTTGAAGGTGAGTAACACACACAGGTTATTTATTCATGTGTTTGATATCATGTGTTCATAGTGTATGACATGTTGTTGCAGTGTTAACACTCTGGCTGAAGAGAGTTAAAGAATATCTGGCTGACATCTGGAAGACGACAGGCGCCTGCCTTCTGTCTGACGATAGCAGTCTGCTGCAGAAGCTCCTTCACATTATCTGGACCAATGCAGAAAGTCCAGTGAGTCCAGTTAACATGCTCTTACTGCAGTTATGTGACTTTTAAAAAGTAAATGGTCAACAACATAATCCAGGGTATTGTATACTTGATATTGATGCTGATACTTTACTCTTAAAAAAAGTACAATGGGTTTATAAATTATTTTCTTATTGTTAAGACATACAGACACAAGCCGCTTTATTATGTACCTCCCAAAAAAAGGTGTCATTTAATAATTTCCAACCAGTCTGACCATTTTCCTCTGAACTCTGGCATCAATAAGGCATTTTCACCCGGAGAACTGCTGCTTACTGGATATTTTCTCTTGTTCAGACCAGTTTCTGGCACCAACTATAATGCAACATTTAAAGTCACTTTAATCACCTCCTTATCAGGCTATCTTGACCATTGATAGTTGCATTAACATGCAGTTGTACAGGTTTACCTAATTAATTGGCTGCTGAGGGTATGACCTCGTTCATACCTGGTATCAACATCTTCCCCCGAGTGATCCGATCCAGTGCAGATCATGCGAAGTATAGAACCTTTCCTGTGCGTCCTGAATAAATCATCATATCTTATCATAAAACCCACTTCTGGAAAATGGTTTGAGGTGGTACAGTATCCTGAGCATGTACGTATAAATGTAACCCATCCTCAGGACACATTAAAGCAGTGCCTCTGAAGCTGATGTCCTCTGTTTCAGTCTCAGTTGATTTCATTTCTCGTATGGTTAAAATCTTATTTGATGTTATAGCAACGTGAGTAGAGCTTTGATTCACTCAGCTCCCGTCATCTCTTTGTTTCTCTTTTGTTCTCTGCCACAACAGTTCTGTTTCCCGAAACGGACCTGACATTAGTTTGTATTTAAATAAAGGGCAGAGAAGCCAAATCCAATCTTATTTAGTCACAGGAGATGTATACAGGATTATACTTAACTCTGTCTGCATGCGATCAGATCACTGAGGGCGAATGCTAATACCATATTTAGCTTCACCTACAGTTACTACCATGCTCTTAAACTCAAAGTAGTTCCAGCATTAATTCTTCAGTGACCTCTGACTTCTCTGCAGGTGGACGGCGTGTCAGAGTTTGTGTGCACTGCCCTCTGTCTGCTGCTGGAAATCTATGAGATGGACTGTGAGAAGTTTTGTGATGCAAAGAAGACTCTGTATTTTACTCTGCTTCAGCGAATAATCAAACTACCCTGGGAAACCAAAGCCAAATATCATCATCTTTGTGCATTACTGCCATATCTGGGCACTGACACGGTGAGGAATAAACGTTGTTATAGAGATAATAATGTTATAATATAATCCTTTATTTATTGTCCCTTCTGCCTGTTTTCAATTAGTTGCTGGATCAATATGTCGATATACCCAGTCATCTCCTGAAGTGCTTGTCAACCAATCACCTCTCTCCGTGCGGATCTGAGCTTTATAAGTGTCTGATCCAGCAGCAGAGGCGAGAGCTGTGCAATGGCTCGCAAAAGTCAGATTCACACAGCGAACTGGATCTGGCAGATGAGTGGGCGAGGCGATGGCGGTCCGTCCTTCACAGGGCGCTGACGTCTGATGTGACTCTTCTGCAGAACAACAGCTCCACACACTTACTGCCCTGCACCTTTCAAGTCTTCCCCTCTTCGGTGAATCATCTGCTGGCCTCTTTGGACCCATTCACCCCTGGCCACCTCCACGCTTGGGCCTGCATCATGAGCTCCTACAGAGCCATGACAGGAGGCTCTCCCTGGGCTCTACAGGGCAGCTCTGCTCTTGAAACCCTCCAGCTCGCCCTAGGATCCGCAGATGACAAAGTGCGCCTTGCGGCTCTCAACCTCCTTTGCTGCAGCCCTAAGACCAAAGACAGCCCGACCGCAGAGGAGATGTCAATAATGATGAGGTTTATTCCTCAGAACCTAAACTGTGAGTCCTCACCTTTTCGACAGCATTTTCAAGCTGGAGTGAAGAGGTTTTTGGTTCGTACCAGAGACGGCTGCTTGTCACAAATCAGAGAATGGAAGAGCGAAAAGAAAGAAGTCTCCTGCTCAGAGAGAACACATGATTCACTGAAGCAGGGAATAGGTGAGATAATTGACAGCAATTGCTTTACATCTGTATAAAAGACTGTTCTACAGTTAACACACTGATAAACATGTATCATACTGTATTTTTATGCAGTTTTTAACTGCATAAAGAAGATGTGCATTCCTGTACTCTTAACTAATAATAATACCCATTACCTTAAGTTTCTGTTTCTGTAGGTCACAGACTGTCGGATCTCTAATACCAAAAGGGAATTCACATCATTCTGGTGAAAATAAAACAACTTAATTTTGTAACATGCCATCGCACATATATTTGGAGATAAATTGATAATATGAATTATTCAAAACACAGATATCCCATAAGCCCTCTTTGTATTAGGCTTAAAAAAATGGATGCCATGAAACATCACTACCAACCAGTTAGGTTCTATTTCCAACAGATTATGATTTGATTTGTGATATTTAAGTGAAGCTACAATTCACTATTCCTGGTTTATAGCTTTATCACATGATGGAGCATTACTACATGAGATAACACCAAAATATCATCTTTGGTATTGGTACATAAATTATTGTTTCCACACCGTATGTATTACACTTTGAACTTGGAGCAGAGCAATTAAGAAAAATAAACCAATTGTTGTTTCAAATTGTTATTGTTATTTAAAATAGACACATTATTCTGCCCTAATTGTTTAAATAATCCCCTGCAGGGTTTGTGGAATGGTTGGGTCAGCTTCCATTCAGCTATCTGGCCCCAGGACACAGTTATCAGAGGAAGAAGACTGTGTTACTGTTGCTTTCTGCAGTGATGGAAACCTGCACAGACACATGGAGCCCAGACAGAAAAAAGGGACAACCTCCAGGTCTGTTTTGTTTTGACCTTGTTTTCCAAATAATTTTTTTCCAGTAACCATTTTTTTAAATACTGTGAACATGTGGTACTAGGATTTGGTTGTGGTTTGGTTGGTTGGTTAAAGTTCTAATGAGCTTTGTGAAATTGTCGCAGCAAATATGGGTTCTCTTATTGCCTGTGCCAGACAAAGAGGACAGTGGGATTTCTTTAGTAGGACAAAACAGTTGGTCCTTATCAGCTGTTTGGAGGATTCTACAAATGAGGTAAAACTGCTCTCAGGTCTCTCATATCTCTAATTCACGTGGAAGATAGAACAAAAATGATAATACTTAATTATCTTCTCTTGCAGATACGAGAGCTCTCGGCTGGGCTATTGTTAAAATTTTTCCCACCCAGTTTTCCAGACGATATCGCTACAGTGCTGCTCTTGCGAACCAAACAGCTTCTGTGCAGTCCTCGGGTGCAGGAGGCTCAGTCGGGAGCACTGATGATGAAGGTCCTCCTACTGAAGTAAGCCCTGCCTTCTTCATACCCTTGTTCTTTATTATGTCTAAAAAGTATCCTGCAGTTATTAGTTGCTCTGTGTGTAGAACACAAGACCAGCCTGAAAAAAGCAGAATGAACAGCACCATCGCTGACCGCAGTGGAAGTGACCCCGAGGCTTCCTGCATGGTCAGATTCCTGGTGAACGAGCTTGAGGAGCATTATCTCACAGCCAAGGCAGAAATGATGCTTGCTGCCAGAACCAAGCCCATACATGGTGAGACTGAGATTTATTTCAATTAAGGAGGATTCAGTGGCAGATAATGAATATACTACCCGTCAGTATGCTGGTAGAAGTGTGAAATCGTTCTGCAGTTTGAGGTGATAAATGCTACCATTGTATACACACAAAACACTCCATCAATTCTGTTCACAGGGACCAAACAGAAGCAGAATAATAACAACAAAAATCTTCCAAAGTTACACACTGCAGCATTATAAAGCAGAGCAGAGTAAATGAAGGGTGTCTCCACTTACACAAACATGATGCATCCGTCCATTGTCAACCATCAAGGTAGCAGCTCTAGCACAGAACCCTAGACTTCCCTTTCCCTGGCCACATCATCCAACTCTGACTGGGGGATCCCAGGTGCTCCCAGGCCAGTGAGGAGATATAATCTCTTCACCTGGTCCTTGGTCTGCCCTGATGTCTCCTCCCAGTTGGATGTGCCAGGAACACCTCCCTTGGGAGTCACACAGTTGGTTGAGCTTTTCACCCTGTCTCTAAGGGAGACAGCCAAAAAAACAAAACAAAACAAAAAAATAAATAAATAACACAATTTCGGCCGCTTGTACCTTTGATCTTGTTCTTTCGGTCATGACCCATCACTCATGACCATAGGTGAGGGTAGGCACAAAGATTGACTGGTAGATCGAGAGCTGGGCCTTTGGACTCAGCTCCCTTTTCATCGCAGTTGTGTGGTACAGCACAGGCAAAACCACTCCCACTGCTCTGATTCTCAGGCCAATCTCGCATTCCGTTGTCCCTCACTCATAAACAAGACCCCAAGATACTTGAACTCCTATAAATCAGTTAAAAAGGAGAGGAGAACAGAATGGAAAAATGAGAAGAGTTGTGAAAGTGGGTATTCATCCTTTCTGGTATGCAAAGGCAACCATAGTTTCCTGATGCACTGGAGAAAGGGAGGCCATGATCAGAGTTCTGTATTAGATGTCACTAATTCTTACACACTGGTCCTTTGAGCCCGAGAGAACAGTTTTCACTTCTTTAAAGCCTGGCATAAATTATTTCCAGGCGTTGTAAGTGCACTTCAGAGGTGTTTGGTCGAGGCAGCCAGTCGTGTCTTTGACAAACTTGACCGCAGGCTGATCATGGACGTGCTGGACCTGCTGGAGAACATCTCGCTACTGCTGCTGGGGGTTCTGTATGGAGACCACAATGCCGGTGCCACTGAAACAGGTAATGGAGGAATCGTGACTTGAAAAATGATATATATTGACATTTTTTATTCCATTTAATTTCAAAGAGAACACACATTAATGAACATTTCTTTTTAACTTACACACAGTCAATTCTTCTTTCCTGTAGATGTCCCCCCTTCTTTTTGTGATATGGGAAATGCCATCAGCTTGCTGATAGCCCAAACATCTGGAGGAGACCCTGTTGATGGAGAAGAGTGTGTCCTGCTGTCTGAAGGACACAGCCTCGTTCTCACCAGCTGCTGGGTTTCCCTCAAGGTCAAACACAACCTTTATGCACCATTTAGACACATCCTTTTATATTTAAACATTTAGCTCTGTACGTTTTCTGCTTGAGCACTTTGGATGAATATCATCGAATGGCATGTTTTCTTTATTTATAGGAAATAGGAATCTTCTTAGGTTCTTTGGTGGAGAAAATTCTCACAGATTCTGAACCCAGCAAAATGCTTCTAGAGAAAGAGGATCTAATTCGAGCATCGAAAATATTCAAGAATATTCTCCTCAAATGCCGTCACTGGGTAAGTTTTGTAATTCCTTTCGGAGATGTTGGGTCTGACGCTCTTCAACAGTCATGTCCATTTTTAAAGAGGAAACTTCTCTTCACTAGGGGGCGGTAGAGGGATGCTGTATTGGCTTCACCAAGTTCTGTGCCTCCCTGTTGAGCAGCAACAATCAGGAGCTCAGAGAAATTCCAGCTCATGTGCTGAAAGAAGTGAGTAAAAGTGTTTTTGGAGCTGCAAAGGTGGTAGTAGTATGTTAATAACTTTGCAATAGAGAAGTAATATAAGCATTAGAATTTGTTAATTTTGCAGACACTCACAACTAGTAATAGTGATTTTTTGCTTCTGTACCATGTACACACCAGTAGTGAACATACACAACAATTAATCAATTAATAATGAATTCAATCTAATTATAGATTATCTGCTATGAAAGACAAATGTAAGTTGTATGCACTTAAATGCATAAACATAAAAACCAAAATGAGGCCAAGAGCCGTCAAGGCCTTTTCAACAATTTGCAAAGATAATTTCTTGTCTGTCCTCATATTATTGTGGTCCATCTCATTTGTTTTCCTCAGTCACAACAATCCGCTGTTTTTAATGTGTGATGCTGACCGAATCTCCCTCCCTATTACAGCACTAGAAATGAGTAATATGAAAACTTTGTGATTTAAGGCGTTGATGAGCTGTAGACAACATTCAGAATTGAATTTGTGCTTCAGCTTTCCTGGCTACAGCGGATGTATGTAATTATCATAAACCCTGGATTCATGGATTTTCTCTTGTTAGGGATTACAGGTCGTCCAGTGCCCTCGTTTGACGTCAGTGACTCGGCGGGCCGCAGGTTTGCCTATGCTCATCCTGTGTGTTGTGTCAGCAGAAGAGTCCAGTAAAGCGAGGCCACTGTTGGCTCACAGTATTCAAACCCTGCTGGACACAGCCAGAACGCCTCTGCCTGAAAACTGGGACCAAACACTAGACCTTCCTCAGGTTTGTGGTTTTGCAAACAAAAACGACATATTTGAGAATAACAAGTTTCAGATGCGATCATCGACTCTGTCTCTCACAGGTGTGTGCAGTTCACACTCTGCAGGCGCTCGTGCGAGGCTCAGGCCTAGGAGTTGCTGTCCTTCAGTTTGCTCCTGCTGTAGCCATTCTGTCACTCACTCTGCTCAGTTCTCCCTGCTGGGCCATGAGGAATGCTGCACTGCAACTTTACAGTAGGAAACAAGCTTTTTTAGTCTCTGTAATCAGTGTTGAATATTGATTTAGGACAAGGGATTAGCAATCTGCCCAGTGTGGATTATTTGCTTAATTGTTGTCCTCAAAATGTCATGAAAGCTGCTCATCAGTTTCCCAAAGCAGATTTTTTTTTTTTTAGAAATGAGAAAAATTCTAATTTCTATTTTGAGTCACCAACGCTTAAAAAGTCAGAGAAAATAATGAACTTATTTATTTTAATGTCTTATAAATCAAAAAAAATCAAGTAAACACTAATTTTAAAAGCTGTAACCTGTAACTTGGATTTTTTGGACCATAACAGTCAACAGGACTCCTACGTTTGAACATCCTCCCTTCATGTCTCCCCCAACCACCCCAAACATACAGCAGCCAGATGAACAATTAAATAAATTATATGAAAAGCATGAATAAATGGAAAATAATTATTTGAGGAAAAAGGGTTAATTAGCCAAAGAGAAAGTGATGGTTGCCGTGTTTGAGTGAGTGCTGAGCCAAATACCCGGAGTAAGTTTGTACCAACTCCAGCGTCACAAAAGAGTTTCTCAGTCATCTTACTGTTGAGGTCAGAATGATTGAAACGATCAATTATTGAAAATATCTTTATAGTCTTGGTCCAGCTCCAATGCAACACTAATTGAAAACCATGTTTCCAGGTTCTCTGTGCTCACGAATGCTCGGCCAGCGACCCAGCAGTGAAGACAGTGGCTCGACCCAGCATGCCATGTCGCCTCCCGCCTTCTTTTTCCACTACCCTGCTCTCCAGTCTTTCCTCCTCGGTGAGCTGAAAGAAGCAGCACAGAACCTCCAGAGTCGACCTGATGAGGCCAAGCTGCACCTCCAGCCTTCACTCTACCCCATCCTCACTCTGTTGGCCCAACTCCAGCCTGGCGTCCAAGACTCAACAGAGTGATTGCTCTTTATTTATCGCAACACAGTTTCATCAGGTTAAAGCTGCGATCTGTAGCTTTAGGTGATTTTTGTTGTTGTTGATGTTAATATTATATATATTATTCTCTGTTTGGTCTTTAAAAAAAATGCTGTGTGGGGGCTACGTCAGGCAGTACTATCAGACCTGACTGCGGGAGCATTTGTGTTTATACGCCAGGGGCAGGCGGGGTCAGTAAGCAGCCTGTCAAACTGCTCAATGGCCACATTTTTTGAGCAATAGAATTCACTTGTGAAACTTTTTGTGGGTACTTCTTTGTGTTTTTCAGTCTGTTTGCAGCTTTCTTGCTTTACTAGCGCAATGATTTTATTTACAAGTGACGCATTACAGTTTTAACACTATCATTCTTCATAGTTGTGAATTTCCTGGTCAGAGGTAGAATTATGTCAGGAGCTCGACAAAGAAACCAGCTTTATGTGTTTAATCAGAGTTAGAACTGCATTGTTTTTGTCTTGATGACTAGTTAAAGGAATCTTCTCTTCTTTTCAGAACATTGTCAGGCTTCCTGCCTCCTTTACTCCAGCTGTCTGCCAGTTGTATATACAGTGTGAGGGTGATGGCCTGTAAGGCTTTGGTTGCCATGACTCCCCCCTCTGAGTACATGAACATCCTTGTCAAACTGACGGCTCAGCTGCCCGCTCAACAGGACCGCTGTTGTCACAACCGGCTCCACGGGCAGCTGCTGCAGATCAAAGCCATTCTAGAGAGAAGTTTGAGCACAGACAGGTGAGATGCATTCATTCATCACACACTTTCCTGGTAATTCATTCACCTGACCCCATTAGGCTTCTAATCCCTGCTGTGTTTGTGTTCGCAGTGGCCCCTCATCTGCCCTGACTGAGGTGCTGAGCAACATGGATGCGTCACTGTGGCTGGTGACTGAAGCTCAACGCTGCCCTCTAGTGAGAGTGGTTTACCTAGAAGTGGCAGAATTGCTAAGAGGATACTGCTGCGAGACCTACCTGTCAAAGCTCAGTGACACGCTCATGCATGACCTTCATTCACCTCAAACGGGGCTTCAGGTGTGTAGCACATACTCTACATCAGCGGTTCTCAAACTTTTTATACCAAGTAATACCTAAGAAAATATTGAGCTCTCGAAATAAAAATTATAGTGGTGTAAATAGGCCGAGCGAAGTCAACTACGGACTTTTCTTTTTTTTTTTCAATTCTGTTTTTATTGTGATTTCCATGGTTCACATGTTCATTCACATATCAATTCACCAATCTCATCCAATCATCTGTAACTTACAACTAAATTGCACCTCAAAACATCTACGATTCCACTGACAATACCGATGGGGATGATTGGTCCTCCCTTAATCACCCAGAAGATGAAACTAATAAAATACAAAAATTAAGAACTTAACTACGGACTTTTCACAGGAGGCAGATTTATTCCCAATAAGATAATTTGCTCTTTCATCATCCTCCTCTTCCTCACATATACTTCAGACACTGGTATAGTGAAATTAGATTAAGATGGAGTGAGAGATGAAGTGACTCAGATTTTTTTTTTTTTTTCATTTTCTACACACTGTGTGATCAAAATTCCTTACCTCCACTCTGATCAAACACCCTGGTATATACAGTAGAACAGTATTTCTAATTTTGCAATGTCATTTTGGAATGCAGCAAGTGCTTTCAATGTGTCTACTGATACTTGGTCCAGTAAAGTAGGTCAAACTGGTCTTTGTCCACTGAGAATGGGAATAAGTTTTGAACCTCCAGCATCCAGACAATGGAATCAGTTGGTGAATGAGAAAGTTTACAGCAAGCATTTTCTATTTTAGAGGGAAATGCAGTGCCGATGATCCATTGTTTTTGTTTTGATTTGTTTTTAGTTTAATTTGTTGCTTATTTCATCTCAGCAGCTCCATGGCTTTACTTATCTAGTAACAATGCACATAACAAGAGCATGGCCCTCCAGTCCTTGGTTAAAAACCCCTCTGGCTTCTTCCATGTGTTTTTTGATGTGTTTTAGGTGCTGGATGTTTTTGGCCTTGGTTTGCATCCGTAACATCACATTCCTGCCTTCTTATGAGATACACAGTAAACTTGGTGATAAAGTTGAAAGTTCCTCATCCTGTAACTGACATGAGGAGAATTACATGGCATGTGGGTCAGAAACCCTTAGAAAAAAAACACTTTCAAGGTCTGTAAGAGACACAAACACATTTTACCACATTATACCACTCCTTTATCATAAAAGATAGGTTCATGCATGAACATGAACAATATTTTCTGTCACAATCTGAGCAGTTAAGTTGATTGTACGTAGAAAGAAAATCCATCTGTACTGTCTTTTCAGAGAGTGTTGGGAAAAACTTGCAAAAGTGCAAAAGGTGTAGATAAAAAGACTAAAATGTTATGATGCAGAGACAAGCTGATTTTGAAAGCTATATAAAGCTTAAGAGTCGTGTTTTTAAAATGTAAACATTGCTGCTTATATACTGTTCTAAAAGTATTACATGTATCTTAAGTCTTTAAATCAAAATCATCAGAATTATTTGAATACTAACTGTGTAATAAAACTGTGTAATAAATAAAATGTAGGAAGTAATTTGTATCTTTAAAGCATCATCTTTGAGTGTAGAAAAGATTTTGATGAATATTGTTCAGATGCTTTACATCATCTTGAAATGTTACTAAAACAAAAACAACAAACAAAAAATCTTGACAATATATTTTCCCTTGTTGGACAATATTTTTGTGCTCTCTACTCCAAAGAAGCAGTTGTTGTTGCTCTCCAGTCTAATTATAATACACTGTTAGTTTAGATGAATGCTTGGGTGATACTAAAGAATGGAGAGGTAATTTAACATCCATTTTTTTCTTTTAAAATACACAGATCTGACAGAATAATGTAATGACCATATCCACTGGTTGGTAGTGTGAGCCACATCTTTTATGTCTAGCTGCGGTGTTGAAATTATTCAGTTGGTGGTTATATCTATTTAGGTGGTGTGGGTGCAGTTACGGCAGCTGCACTGTGACAAATCTTCATCGCTCCTTTAACTGAGGTCAGGAACACACACATGCTCCAGTTTATATCTTTACTTCACCAGTGAGGTAATGCTTTCATTGCTGTCTGTCTGTTTATTTGTAGGATTCCTCAAAAATCCCCAAACTGGTTTTCATTAAATTTTTACAACCCAAGAAAAGTCCAGTGTACATGTAGAAGTTGATCTCATTTATTAGGTGAAAGGCTTTTTGGCAGAAGTTTGTGCTCAGGAAACACTTCTAGTTTTTAATGCTTAATCTTTGTCATCTCCACAGATTGGTTTGTCGTCCTTTCATCAACGGGCCATTAACTTTCTATGTGCCGATGTGAAGTTGGCGTGCCAAATCTGGAGCAGCTTCTTAGCAGCGAGCCCTGATCTGAAGCTCTCACTGGTTACGTGGGTGGTGGATGAGCAGGGTTCGCAGCAGAACAGCCTGAAAGAGTTGATCCAGCGCGTGTTGCAGGTAAGACCTCAGCATGAAGGAAGAACACTTCCCAAAAACCTGTTTAACACCTCACAACATTCTTAAGGCCCATTTATCGTCCATTTATCTCTGTCACTACCTTACATACAGTACAGTACTTCCTTTAGAGGGCAGTGCCGAGTACCAAGTCGCAGGCATCAACAAACATGGTTGACCATTAAAGAGATTATTTTATTATACTGACAGAAATGCAAGTGGATTTTGTGGCAGTGGAATGTAAGACCTCTGAATGTAAGTCGTCTCATTAATGGAGAATAAGCTTTTATCCCTCTTGCATTAAAAGGAACATGTAAACTGTAAAAGCTCTTGCAGATAAACACAATATACTGACCAAATTATTTAGGGCATGTTCTAAGATGTGAATGGAAGGATTAATTTGGCTCAAATTGTGTGACAGAAGAGACCAGGAGACCTTGAATCTTTGGATATATATATATTTTTATATCCTTATCTTGGTTCTTCTTGTTTTGCTTCCTTCTGGCATATGTAAGCCAATCCAGCGTCTCATCATCCATGCCTTTGTGGACAAACCTGGTAATGCTGTGATGTCAGTTGGCAATGTGACCGACCAAGGTAAACCTTGGGACCTTCAGGAGGTTCTTATCTTCCATGTGGTTCTCCTGCAATAGGATCACGGTCATGTTGTTTTTGCTGCCTTTTTGCTCAAGGATGTTTGTCTTGGTGATGGTGCAGCCTTCTGTGCTGAGCTGTTCCATTACTGCCTTTGTCTCCTCCTTCTTTGTCTTTGCTTTCCCTTCCCATCTTCTCTTTTTGCAGATGCAAATACTGGTTTATCACAGTTTGCACACTATTCTAGTTTGTAAACAGAAATGATGATATGAGAGAAATTGCAGCAAAATGGGCGTGTGCTCCTGTGACACTGCTCACATGCCCTTGTGCGTTGGTCTTGACCACGACTGTCTTGGTCTTGACTCTTGGTCTTGTCCTGAGCCCTACAAGCCAGTGTACTAAGACCTTGGTTGAATAGCCCGTTCACTTTACCTTACCATTATGTATGAGAAGTTTCATAACAGTGTGGTTTGCAGTTGGAGGAAGTGATCAGTTCAAGGTGAAGGTTGGGCTCCGTCTTTGTTTTCAGTGGTGATGGATTATTGACGCAATGAGTGGAGGCAGCAGTCACCATTTACACCACGATGCCTTGCACATGGGTGAACAAGGCTTTATCTGCAGCTCTTCTCAATTCTTTTAAAGAGACTGCTAAGTTTTATCCACCATGGTTTCCTCTGTAACTTCTTAACCCTTTTTTCAAGAGCCGTCATTATGTTCATAATTTTTTCTGAGCGTCTTGCTATCCCACATTCTGTGGCCCGAAGAGCCTTCCTGCTTGTGTCAAGAGACTCCTGAAGACTGGACAATTCACTCTTCCACCCTTGTCTTTCTTTCTTTCCCTCTGCTTTTACATGAAGCAATGCAGCCTTTAGTTGAGAGGTTTCCTGGATTTGTTGGGTCAGGAGACCTAACTTTTCCAGCGCCCTCTCGCAGTGAGATTCTTTTATCCTGTTTTGGACCCGGGCCAGTGCAGTTGTGATTTTGGAGGTTTCCTCAGTCTCCCTGGCTAGACGGGTCTCAACCTCCTTTGTCTTCTGTGTCTCAGCATTCACAGCTTCATTGAGTTCTGTAATCTTCTGGTGGGCATTTACCACCAGCTTCTTCACTGCAGACAGTTCAACAATAAGGCTTGACTTCTTTTCACTTGCAGTTTTTAAGTTGGACCTCAAGCTCTCAAGTTCTTTGCTCAGGTCAGAGTTTTTCTGCGCCTTAACAGAGAGCCTCATCTGCTTCTTCTGCAGGAGTCGAATCAGCTCTAATTTTGGTTTCTCATGGAGGGCCTGTTTTACCAAACCATTCGCTCCTGCAGAGGCAGCTGTCTCTGCTGGCAGCTCAGCAGTTGTCCCTGCACACTGTGTACCTGTAGACTGGAGTGGTGGCAGAGTCGCATCTGTGTCTGTCCCTTTCTTCCAGGCAGTTTGGTCTTCAGCTTCCTCTTTCTCCAGAGGAGCAACACTTCTTATATCAGCTGCTGGTTTTGTCACGACCAGCTTGTTAATTTCTTTGTCAAGCTTTGCTGCGCTGCCTTTCATAAGAGTGTGATTTTGAACAATGTTCAAAAGAATAGAATTTCTGTCAGCGATTACATTTTTATCCACAGCAACATTTATGTTAGTGCTCGGATTTCTATCCACGACAGCAAGATTTCTGTTTGTGCAGGGATTTGTATCCAAGTCAACATTTGTGTTTGTGCTGGAATTTTTATTCCCTTCAACATTTATGTTCTTGCTGGGATTTTTATCCAAGGCAACATTTCTGTTTATGCTGGGATTTCTTTTCATGTTTAATTTTATATCCATACCTGTACCTGTATCCACTCTGGCATTTGTGTTCTCACCGAGATCTCCATCAGTGGTGGGGTTTCTGCTATAACAAAATTCCTCTTTCTCCAGATGTGCTGGAGTTTCACACATTTCTGAGCATAGGACATTCTGGTTAGTTTCAGGTCTAACCAAAACCAATCCAAATGAAAAGTTGACTAAAGGAATGTAAGACTTCTTGTGAGTCCTCGTCTTCTGTCTTTCGTTTTGGGCCTGTTTTAATGTCTGTCTCTGCAGTGAAGGATACTCGGTATCATCCAGCTGAAGAGGGAGTTCATCCTCATTCTCAAGCTCTGTTTTCCATGGGTTGACTTTTGGAATCTTTGCAAGTTGAACTTCTGTTGGCGCTTCTGGTTTGGTCACAACCTGCTTGTCAGGTTTTTCACTGATATCTCTTCTTCCTCTCCTCCCTCTTCTTTTTTCCCGTTTTGCCGCAGTTGGCATTTGTGATGTTGTATTGCTGCCTTCTTTTCTCCTCTCCTTATCTCCATCTCTTACACTTGCATCAAGCTTTCTATCCATCTTGACATTATTCATGAAGCTTTTGTGGCTTTTGCTAAAGTTTGTATTCATGTTGATTTTGGCTTGTAGTTAAATTTCTGTTTATGTTAATTTAGGCTTGGGTTACAATTTCGATTCATGTCGAGACTTGAAATTGAAATTTCTTTTCACATTGAGATTACAGCTTTTGCTAAAATTCCTATTTAGCTGAGATATAGGCTTGTGCTAAAATTTCATGTTGATTATCTTTTGAAGCCTCCATGGACAGGGAGTGACATCAAATACATGAAAGGAATTTATTCCAAAGTATTCCAGAAATCAGTCACATCAAGGTGTGTCATCAATTTAGAACAACAGGAAATGATGTCACTTTAGAGCTGAAGCACAAAGCATACTTTTTTAATTATAAGGAAGGAATAAGAAGGAACATTTAATGCCCTGGGGCATCAGAATTTCTTTTTTGGTCTTTTAACTCGATTTATTTCCTATGGGATTTTTTTTGCCATTTTTCACAATTTCTAAACCACCATCAAGTCCAATTGTACAGTTTGAGATAGGCAGTGGGTGTTTTACACTGGAACCCCAATAAATAAGAAAGTAATAAAATGTATTGCTCTGTCTTGATTCGGGGACTGTGACCTTGTAGGTTATATATATATATATAAAATATTTTATTCTTTGACATTTCTATCACTACTTCTGCTAGTAGTAGTGCACTATTATTTGTACTGTTATTTATCTTTAGGTTTCTGTGATGATGTTTTAATTGAGTACCTGTTTGGTCCGTAAAATGTCAGAAAATGTTGAAAAATCTTGGTCGGTGTTTACCAAACCTGTAGATGATGATATTCTCAAATGTCTCTTGTCTTGTCTGCAAAGACAAGAGACATTTCTTTGTTATATGAAGCAAATAAACCAGAAAATATTCTTATTTAAGAAGCTGAAAATTTTAATTATTAAAAAACACTAATCATTAATCATTTATCAAAAATATTTGATGATGAATTTAGTAATTGGTTAAAAATCAATTCATCAAATCATCGTTGCATCCCTGGTTATTTTACATTTGTTATATGATGCCTACTAAGATATAGTCAGTGTATATGTAGTTGGCATTTCGGCCAAATATTGTCTCACATTAAAAGAGTGTTCTATGGCTCTTTACAGTCAAACCTTGAGGAGGCGTTGTTGTGCCACAGTGTGGGATACCGCAGGACATTCCTCACAGCCTTAGTACAAGTGATGGCTGGAGGTGACTCTTCTTTACTTCAACATCATCCTCAGTCAGACTCACTGCAGACACCAGTATTGCCGGAGTGTCTGGATATATTGCTCAGAGACCTGGAGAAACAGCACGGTGGGCCAGAGTTTCTGTCCCAGGCTTTATGTGCTGCTAGTCTGCTGCTGTCCCAGTGGTCACATTCTAGGTTTCCAACCTTTTGTTTTCTTCATGATAGAGTCACATACAGCTACACTTGTACCCGCAGCTCTGACATTCTTTGCATCTTTGTATAAAATTAGCCCAAAGATATCCATGGTCCTACGCTGGTGTAGCATCTTGGAGTGTCACCGGTGCCCAGATGCTCCTGAAGTGCTCAGGATGGCGACTGCTGAAGCTCTGTGTGTGGCTGGAGTTCCACTAATGAGCCACAATCTGAGAAGACCTGCCATCATGATCAGGTATCCTTGTTTTACAGTTTTAAGACATACCATTCTTTTACAAACGTCTTACTGTCAGGACAGGCATCATAATATGTGAAGTAAAAATTTGCAATGAAAATAAAAATGTTGAATATTGGTTTAGGCTGATCAACACTGGCCTTTACCTGCTTCAGGACCAAAGCCAGCAGGTGAGGTTAAAAACCGCTTCTTTCACCTCCATGCTACGCCATGTGCGAGCCGAGGACAGTCGAGGCAGTGTCCACCATGTCCAGGTCAACCAGGCTCTGCCGTTCCTGTTGGACCTTCTGCTGGAGGAATGTGTTGATGCTCCTGGTGCACTGGACGTGCTGCTGTGTCACCTGCCTCAGCATGACCTCAGATTACTGCTGAGAGAAGCCACAGAGAAGGGGTTTGTGAGACACCTTGATGCATAAACACACTATCACCAATGCAGCCACAATGGCTGGGTATTGTTTTACTGTTTTTATTCCTTTCTTATTCAGATGTTCCAGTTTGTATGAGCAAGATGAAGCCAATGTGTTTGCAGAGCCCGCTGTGATGTCAGCCCATGTGCTGCCCTACCTGCTGCAGATGGCTGACAAATACTCAGAGTCCCCTGCTTTGGCTCAGAGTCTGAGTACGTGGGCAGAGCAGAGTGCTGCACACGTGTCACACTGCCTTGACGTTTGCAGAGAAATCCAGCCAGGTAACACATTTGCTTGTCCTTGTAAATTGAATAATTTGTTTCATACATTTCAAGTCGAAACAACAACTGGATTTCAAGATTTCTTCGAGATGTTTGACCTCTCATCCAGAAGTGTTCTTTGCTTCTAAAAGCTGGTGGTAAAACCCAGGATTTTAACCTGGGTTTTACCACCCAGGTGGAAACTTCAAGAAATCTACGTCCGTAAATCTAAGTCCAGTTGCTACTGATTCACTGACGTCTGGGGAATTGTGACTTGGATTAATGAGAATATACATCCAAGTAGAACATTCAAAGTCTTATTTTTCTCTCTCTCAAGCTGGGATATTGACGCAGGCCTGGCTGGCTCTCCTCGTGGACCCTCGTTTCCACAGCACCCTGTGTATCCTGTTCACCAGGGCTGCGTTCCTCCTTCGACTGCTGCAAAATTCAGATGATTTACGACACCTGTGTGATCCTTCTTCCATACAGAAGAAAATACAGGACGCTTTACATCAGCACAGACACAATGGTGTCCACTTTCCCTCTGCCTTAACAGCTGCTCTGACTGGAGAGCTGCCATGTGACAGAAGGGACACTGTACCTCATGACACCTAGTACTTGGTCTGGTTATTTAATAATAGTATCATCATATTACTTGCATAGAGAAGATAAATGGTTTTGCTGATTAATTGGCTCCAATGTTATTCAAAACACCACGGTGGCATGAAAAGCTGCTGCAAATATGAACAAATCCATGGAGATTGGGCAACAAATCGCTGAACCTGAGAGACTGAATATCTCTGACCCTTACACTGCCCCCTGGTGCTTGGAAACAAAGTCCTGACATTTTCAATCTATATTATGTACCATGTGCTGCAGAGTATTGTAGCAAAACGGTTGACAGTAACCTCAGAATGTTATATTTTTTCTACAAGGTTTATACATTTTACGATGTAAATTTTATGGAAATGTATTCACTTTTTAAGAATAAAGCCTTTACACAGAGGAACAACCATTGAGACATTGCCACATCTGCCTTAATGATCACTAGTCTAAGCAGTATGCTCATTATTCCCACAGCTAAGTTGTTTGTCATGTTTCAGCAACAGCAGCAGGGCTGTCCCTCAGACTGATGCAATGATGTAATGTAACAGCATCTGCAGAAATGGCTGCTTGCTGCCCAGCAAGGGAGTATAGTGTACAGTTTATTGCTCCATTAGAGGCCTCCTGCCTGTGTAAGTGTCCACTTTCAAACCACATGAGGGCTGAAGATGATTGACTGGATTTGATGGAGAGCAGGCGGTTGCTCAGCATCAGACCACACGTTCTAGAGCAGTCTTACAGTGCAACATCACTGCTTGTGTTTAGGATGGGTGGCTCTCAGTATCACAGTATAACACAGTATATATTTGGTTGATCATATTAGACCAGTGATTAAACATGCATGGACATTAAACATGCATGCGTTCTCAACCTTGAGCTATATAAACCTATGAAGCATTGTGTTTTTTCATTTGGTTATTTGTTTGCTAATAAAACATCAATCACCTGTTTGTGATTATAATATAAAGATACAAATTGTTTTCATCAATTATTATATTGATTAAAAAAAATAATTATTTCTACTCCAGTTAGTTTTTCATTATTTTAGTAGACTGCATAGGTGTTGGCAGATGGAAATTTACCTGCATTACTGTCAGGAGCTCTCATGCATTAGAGGGTTTGTTTTCTTGTTTTCCTCGGTTGAGAATTGCCCTCTAAGGTCACTCAGTCCCGTAGATTTGGCTGCAGCACTAATGCTTATTTGAGCACTAACACATATTCAAATATTTGACAAATAATCCTGGTGAATATTCTAATTGTATTTGTGGGAGCAAAGCCCATCCCTACTCTATGTTGTCTTCTGGGAATATCAGATTATTTGTTGCATTACACAATGGAATTTATAATAATTTAAAAGAATGAAATGAAAACAAGACTGGACATCAAAAACATACTTTGTCTTTCCCTCATGCCCATCATATTACACTATGACCACTGTGTCTAGGGAAAAAAAGGCCCACGGCTCTAATTACTAAATATTGATTTTTATGTGTTTTTAGAGTAGTTGAGGTTGGATTATGTTTTACTCTACTGTAAAAGAGTGAATGAGATGGACTGCTCATTGTAGGTTGTATGTTGTACAGAATTCATTTTTGTTGTTAATATTCTGTCCTGGGTTCATGACCCGGTCGGAACAAGGGCCCTTCTGCAAGGAGTTTGCATGTTCTCCCCGTGTATGTGGGTTCTCACTGAGTACTCCAACTTCCTCCCACAGTCCAAAAACATGCAGATTTGAGATTAGGCCAATTGGACACTCTAAATTGCCCGTAGGTGTGAATGTGAGAGCGATGGATTGTCTGTCTCTGTGATGGACTGGCAACCTGTCCAGGTTGTACCCTGCCTCTCACCCTATGTCAGCTGGAGTTAGGCACTAGCACCCCCCGTGACCCTTAGTGGATAAAGCGGTAGAAAATGAGTGAATGAGTGAGTGTTAATATTCTGCTACTTGGTCTCTGTGAAGTGTAACAATGTAACATATTCTGTCAAGCAGTACCATCAGACCTGACTGAGGGAGCTTTTGATACAGTGGCAGCACAGGGAGGGTGTAGAGAAAAAGGGTTTATTTCTTCAAACTGCTGAACAAGTAGAATAATTCACTTGTTTTTGTGGGTGCTGCTTCCTTGTTTTTTCAGTCACACTCCAGCCTCACTTTACTAGCACAAAAAAATCAAATTGTATTTGTTTAACACCATATCAGACATTATCTCAAGATACTTATATTAGGGCTGCAACTCCCGATTATTTTCATAATCGATTAATCTGTTCATTTTTTTCTCAATCATTCGAGTACTTGTTCGATCTTTAAAATGTTGAAAAATGTTGATTGTATTTAATAAACCTGAAAATTATGTTCTCAAATATCTTGTTTTGTCCACAGACCAAAAGTATTAACTGTTGAAAAAACACTAAAACTAATTTGATTGATTGATTGATTGATTGATTGATTGATTGATACCTTATTAATCCCAAGCTGGGAAATTGAAACCAAGCTGGGAAATAATTCATTTAGTAATCAAATAATAATCAAACAATTGTTGCAGCCCTAGTCATTATACTGGGAAACGGAGAGAGTCAAGTGGAACTAATGCTTAATCGCCATTGTGTGAACTAATACGACACTGTTTTAAAAGGATGTTTGTTTATGTTCAAAGGTTGTGCACAACAGTTTTAGCATGATAATATAGTGGATTACTATCAGCTCTGTAGCCCCCATCTCCCCAAAATTCCATCAGAATGTGACAATTGTTTATTCTCCTTTCAGTCAAAAAGGTTGGGAGCCCCATATTTAATATTTAGAGATTGTGTAACTCTTAGAATAAATCTTAGCAGTAA
This sequence comes from Brachirus orientalis, assembly GCA_016785285.1. NCBI lineage: Eukaryota > Metazoa > Chordata > Actinopteri > Pleuronectiformes > Soleidae > Brachirus > Brachirus orientalis. The sequence goes on along the minus strand of JAFBJR010000427.1, from coordinate 1,783,746 downwards.
AAAAATTAAGTTTTCTATATGATGCATTTACTGTAATTTTAGTTCAGGTAAAGTTTTCCCTAGTGTGTGCATGAAGCACTGTGCTTATGAGCATCCAGGTTATGCAACAGCACTGACACTAAGCTTACTGATGATCCACACACAAAGCTTATGCAGTACATATTCCAAAAGTAACACCTGGTGTGTGCCCGTTCTGAAGGAAGCTACAAGATATTCTTGTCAGGAACATGACGCAGCATATTAAGGTTAAGTATTTGTAATGGTAGTTATTAAACATTATTTAGGGAACACTGATAACACATCAACATTAAAAAGATCTGCTGCAGGGAGGCCTTATCATCTTTATGTTGCTCACAGTGACTATGTGTGAAATATATCTTTCTTTCACGTGGTCAGTGTATTTTGGTTTTTAAGAATTTCAGTGTTTTTGAAAACAGAAATAATCCTCAGATATTTCACATATTTAAGCAAACCTGAGGAAGCTCTCTGATTCCTTATGCTGTGGGGACTTACATCTTTTTACACAGTCACATTATAGGGACCTTAAGTGGACAAAAAAGTCCCCATAAGGTAAATTACTATATTTTAAGGTTTTAAAGTTGGGCTGAGGTTAGGGTTAGGGTTAGAGCACTAGTAATTATGGTTAAGGTTAGAATAAGTCTACAGGAAATTAATATAAGTCAATGCACTCTCTTCCAAAATCATGGAAACCAGTCTGTGTGTGTGTGTGCGCGCAGTCTCAAATTACAATTTTACATGACTCTGGTTTTCAGCAACTTTGAGTAATTTGGTAATTTCATCTGAGTTTTGGATGAAATACAGTATATGTGTGCTTTAAGTCCATTTGAAAACATTTGCCATGATAAAAATTAAACATTCATAGGAAATACTGGACTATAAGTGGGTGCCTTTATCACGTTCCTCAGTATTTATGGAGATCTACTGTATCTTTCCATTAACTTTGTAAAGACAGCTAAAAAAAATAATTATAATAAGCTTTATCTATGTAGCACTTTAAAAAGTATGTACAACAATTAAAACCAAAAATGTAAAGATGTAGGACGAGAGCAAGCATATTCACTCATTTTGTACTGCTTTATCCTCCACATGAGGGTCGTGGAGGGAGCTTGAGCCTGGACACACATCACCTGGACAGGTTGCCAGTCCCTCACAGGGCCAACACACAGAGACGAGTGGACATTCACTCTGGACTCGGCTCTCCGTCAAACTGGTGACCTTTTTGCTGCGAGGCAATAGTACTAGCCACTGCTTCGCTGTGCGACCTGAGAGCAAAATCAAGCAAGTTAAAAAAAAAAGCACAGAAAGAACAAGGAATTCAAATATTCAGTAGACTGACAGAGTTTTAAGGAGTGATTTTAAAAATCATAGTTTAGTCATGTGTGGTTTTGCCCAGTGTATGCAGGCTCCTGTCCCCTTTAGCGCTGAATGAGACTGCAACAGAGAGAAGCAGACAGATGCTGTGTGTTTGCTCTAGTGATTTGCTCTACCTGAAAACTGGGTAAGCATCTGTTTGAAAAGTGGCTTAGTGAACATTGGCTGAGTCACGTGCTGGCTGCCCTCTTTACCCATCAGCCAACAATGACACAGGGCCTCTCTGCTCTGAGCACACACAGATGTCCACTTTTGGCAGATGTCCTTCATGAGCCTCTGTAGATTCCCATCTGAGCAGGAGCAGCAGAAAACAGGCCACATGGGGATGAGAGGAAGTCTGGGAAAGAGGAGGACGGGGTTTGGACAGATGCACCAAGCATTTAGAGCCAGATAAGACTCTGCTGTCCTAGATCAGGATTATAAATGGAAAGTAATGACTCAGTGTATTTTAAAATGAAAACAGAAAGCAGAGCAGCTATTTACAGATGGCACTGGAGAAGGCACGAAGTTTGGAGACATTGCTGGATAAGGAAAATTTAAAAAAAAGTAAAAAGTTGCAGCATAGATTATAAAAGTTCCCTCAAAGTAACTTTTTTTTGACAAGAATAAACTTTAGTGAGTAATTGTACCTGTATTTATGTTTTTAAACATTTTTACTTATCAATAGACAGCAAGATCATTTTGGGAAGCGGGAAGGCTTGGGATTAGGTACGTAGTTGTGATGGTTAAGGTAAGGGTAAAAAGGGTATGTATAATATAATATCTTAAATAATATACAAATGTAATGTAAATTATGCGGGTCCCATATGGTTAATCTGAAGCAGTGCTTCTCAAAAAGTTATTGGAGCTCTTGATTTAACACCATTATCACCTATGTTAAAATACAGTGGTGTAAATATGCCGAACAAAGTCAGCTTCAGACTTCACAGGAGGCAGATTCATTCCCAATACAATAATTTGCTCTTTCATCATCCTCCTCTTCCTCACACATTCTTTAGATGCTGGTATATTGAAATTAGATTAAGTTGAAACAAGAATACAGTGACTAATTATTACTTTATTTGTTTCATTTTATGTGCATTGCGGTCCAAATTCCTCAGCTCCACTCAGATCACGTACCCTGGTTTCTATAGTCAAACAGTATTTCTGATTTTCCTCCAAGTACCACCAGAGGAAGCTCACATACCACTGGTGGTACACGCACTACAGTTTGAGAACCCTGGAACTAATGACACTTCCAGCACGGCTCGGTATGGGACGGTTCGACCCTACTTGGTTTGGTATCAGGCATGACGTTTTCCATTACTATAGTACCTCCTCAATGTGGGCAGGGTCGCCATAGCACAGCTGCATAAAACTGCCGTGACGTTGTATTATACACAACACAAACACAAACTGATGACCAAAGCAGTTCTTTTTGGTGTACTGAATCATTAGAATATGTTACTTAAAAGACTAGTTAAATACTTCCTGCATGACTGGAGCACAGACTGTTTGTCTGAAGCGGTTTCTGAGCTAAAATACAATTGCCGGCTTTCAGCAGTGCTGTCGCTTAATGCACCAGACACTTCTGTTAAATACTGAGATTTTAGAAATGTCCTTGTTAAATGTTGGAGATTAGCACATGTTGTCAGGATTTTTAAATCTTTATAACCCATCTACACTTCGGCACGTTTTGGCTTGATTCCTGTGTCGGATGTTGCACTCGTGATTCTTCCAGTGGCGACACGCTGTGACCAATCAGTGGCCAAGACATCACATTTAGTATCAGCTCAGCACACTTATCACCAGAGCGGCTACTAAAAAAAAAGGTACTGTCCCTAATGAGAAAGCAAAAAAAAGAAGAGTCACGCCATGCTGTGCTGGAACTATGTAGTGGAAAAGTGCCATAAGACAAACTGTGGAACATGGTAAACTCGGAGGTCACGTCACCTCAAGCTCTGACTTCCGACTTCCAATGTAAATGGAACGGGTTTTCCCACTAGTGAAAATCCATTTAAAAGCCGGGATTAAATGCTTTTCTGACCAGTGGAACGGGTCGTAAGGATCTGTCCTCACAACTATAGCGGGACAGTTGAGTGTGTTAAGGCAGGGAGGTTTTAGGACCTTCAGGTTTGTGCTGCAGAGTGGCAGCTCCTCCTCCTCTTCCTCCTCCTCCCGCTCCTCCCCCACAGGAGGCTGTTTACCACCGAAGCTGACCGTCTCTGACAAAAACAAGGGCTGTGACTCCATGGAAGAAGAGCAGTGTGTCGGGCACTCACTCAGCACAGGCTCTCCTGCCATCTTAAACATCTCCTTTGTATCTAGTGTTCTATTCTTTTGCAGGGTTATTTTGCTGTAGAGCGCCATGTTGTCGCTGAGTTCGGCGCGTCTGCTCTTTAAAATGTTTCTGTCGCTGCACGTTGTTTTTCTGAGTGTGTCGATGGTGAAGAGCAGCGCTTCTGCTGCCACAGGAAATCAACCAGGTAAAGAGTTCATTTTACTGAATTCTGAGTGTGAGCAGTTTTACTATACATATGACACGTAATAATTTTAATAATATTGTATTTTTTTGTTATTTTCTCTGATTGCTCAATGATCACGTGTTGTTGTTGTTGTTGTTTTCAGACTGTATAAAGTCCAATGGTGTGGACTACAGAGGAGACCAGGAGAGCTCCTCTTCAGGTCTGACCTGTCAGAACTGGACCAACACCACCAGAGACTATGATGTTATGATGCATCCTGATTCACAGACAGGTAAACCACTCCAGCTGCAACCAACGATTATTTTCATAATAACACATGAAATGCCAAAAAAGGTCTCCCCTAATCTGGAATTATCCATATGTCTTGTCCACAAGACAAACTTTTTAAGTTTTGATGATTTCTTTGTCAAGTGGAGCAAAGAAACGTGAAAATATTCACATTTAAGGAGCTGGAAAAATCAGAAAGCTTGTTTAAATTATTTAAAAAAAACCAAAGTGAATAATCAGCTATCAAAAATAGTTGATGATTAATTTAATCAGTTAATAATCATTGCAGCCCTACTCAGATAGGGCTGAGTAGGAATATGCTTTCATGCAGGAACATGAAGGATGAGATGAATGTAATTGTAGGAGTGAAAGTGATTTCAGGAGTTGAGGTCAACTGATAAGGGTTTTTTCTATTGCTGATGCCAATATTGAACTTTAGAAATCATTGAACCGATACCTGATATATACCCTCCATCTGATAAAATATGACAGTTTAAAAATAATAAATGATAAACAAAATTGCTTAACTGAAATAAACCTTATAAAAACAACACTTATGATCTTGCAATAATGTTATAGAAAGAAAATTCTGAAAACAAAGCTGTGTAAATGACTAACTTTTGCCAGTATTCAGCCGATGCAGTCTCAAAAACATGATAAACATTGACACATTTAAACTATTAAGTGGGTTGGTACATTATGTACAACTATCTAGTGATAGAGATTATAATTATGTACTCATTTAAAAAACATTCAAAGCAATCAATCTAGGAATGATTTGCACAGCTCACACCTGAAGATACCAGGCTTTAATGGCTGCTTCTTCTTTGCAGCAGCTGCTGTTTCCTTTCTTTGTGCTCATGGCAGCCTGTTCATCATGGTGTGATGAAGTAGTGTTAATGATTAATGAATCCAGTGGTTTACCCACACAGCAGGGCTTGGGTCTGTGACAGTCAGAGGCCTGTGTTTCCATGAGGCATCCAGTACCTAGAGTAATGTTTTCACCTTTTTCCACCGTTTCTCTCATAGGTGTCGGAGATCACAATTACTGCAGAAACCCAGATTCCTCTCAGAGGCCCTGGTGCTACATTGTTGGTCCAGATCAGTCAGTCCAGAGACAGTTCTGTGCAATTGACACATGCAAAGGTCAGTACAAAAAGACATTAACCTCGAAAATTTGTGAAATTGTTTTTAGAAAACCTGATATTCAATATATCTAAGATAAAAACTTTTTTTGGACTGCACTGTCAGTGCTGCTGGTAGCTAACTTTTCTTCTCAGAACAGTGCTCATTATTTTAAAAAGTTGGCTACGCTTGGGAAAAATAATGAGCTGAAATTTTTGTAGCAGTGCAAATAAATCTTAATTGCTCCACACAAAAAGAGAGCGCTGGAATCTGAGAGAAAATGTGGCCAAGTTTTGGATAAAAAGACTTTTCTACACATAAACATTTATTATTGTCAAAAAATTTAAAACTGTCATTATTAAGGCAATGAGTTATTAACAATGAACTTTTTCCAGTCTAAAGCATTAGTGTGAAGTACTGCTACTTGCAGACTTTTAAATTTCTTTGCCCCGTGTTTCCTCTTTGTCTCTGAGGCTAACCCAAGTCACACAAAAACAAAGCCCTGCGGTCACATGGCAGAAAGTTCAGTTCCCACAAAGGCGTTGACCACACCCTGAAAACCGAGCTCATTGGCAGAGAGGAATGTGTTTTCCCTGACGACAGCAGCTAACTGGCTGCTTGAGTTTATGACTTCACGCCACTGAACACCAGCAGAGTTGGTGAACAACAACAACTCATATGAAGGAAATGGAAGAAACAAAAACAAAACAAGAATTAAAGAGCAGAGATGTTGTCACCCACAGCTGTTTTGTGAAAGAGTCAAGCACATTCCACTGGTATATATACTGTTTATATCTATACACATAAGACTATAGGATCAACAATTCCACGCATTTTATTTATTTCATAATGAGACAGAAAATAAAATTTGAATTAGGGCTCAAACTAACATTTTCATCTGTTTTTCATCTGTTGATTATTTTGTAATAATCAACAGATGAACAGAGGGTTGTAAAATGTTGATTTGTTTCTCAAACCTGGAAATGATGATTTTTTTCAAATGTGTTTTGCCCACAAAGAAGAACTATTGGGGTTTTAATGATTTCTTTGTTATATAGAGCAAAGAAACAAGAAATTATTCACATTTCATCAAAATAGTCGATGATTAATTTAATATTTGAATAATAATCGATTAATCAAATAACGGTGGAGCCCTACATTTGAATAAAGCTCAAATACACCCTAGATTCTTGGGTAAAAAACAAGGCATTCCACAAATTGTCCATAATAATCCATCCACATGATTGAAACTATTTGTAAATCAAGTTAATATTTCATGTTTTTTTTAAAAAAAAACTGCAGGTTAAAATCTTTCTATTTTATTTTTAATGGCTACTCACACTTTACACTAGTCAAATTCACGATACAATTGATCACCACAAATATTAAAGGAAATCAAAAAGTTTACTTCAAAAGGCAAAATGTCTGATGATTTATGTTTCCCTATATTAAATCTAAAGTTTGTCATGTTTTACAGTACCCGAGAAATGAAAAGTAAAGTGACTGTCATTTACGTGTGCGTAACTCTGGGATTGATTAATTGTTTCGATAGAACAAGCTTCTCCCGTGCCAGCAGAGGCCGAAGCTCCCAAACCAACAGAGACCAGTGCTTCCACTGATAGCTTTCAGCCTGTCAAGTCAGGAGAGTCTCCGGGGGAAGTCGCTGCTGTGCAGCCTGTGATGGGGATCAGCCAACGAGTGCAGTCAGGATCCAAAAAGAAAAAGGACCTTGGCACAATCGGTATTATTTTTTGCATATTCTCTTATTTTCCACAATGTTTCTTCAGTTTTTCCACTCAAACAAACTCCAGTTATGAAGTGTCCAGAAATGGGAAATTCTCCTTTTGGACGATAGCAGCTGTCAGTCACACTGCTGTCCACTCATAAGTGCTGTGATTTATTAGCTATTTTCCTCTAAATGGGAACATAATTTACAAAACTGATATCAAGTTCTGATGAAAAAGCCCTGAAACCATTAACTCTTCCAAAAGATGTTAACTGATGTTAAAGATGGACTGAGAAGCAGACAAATTTTTCTGTAGACTTCTATTCAAACTGAGTTTGGGTCGCCCCTGCTGGCCAACTGCTACTTCTGTCCTCCTTCCTGGCCTTCACTTTACAAATTGGAAGTAGAATTGTGTTGGCATTTTATATTTATTCAGTAATCTATATCTGCATGTTAGAGTTGTTGTTTTAATGGCATATAAACATTAGGGCCTGCTGTCGATGTTATGCACTGACCTGTAGCTGGAGTTATTATAATATTATGTTCTTGTAATATTTCATGGTCTCCCTCTGTTTTTCAGGCTACGTCCTCGGCATACTCATGATGGCAGTCATCATCGTCCTTGGAGTTGGCATCACATTTGGCTACTTCTATAAGAGGTCAGTGTGTCAATCACATCATGATCACCAGTCATAAGATAAACACACTGTGGGTAATTTATGCCACTAGTTATCTCCCAATTAAAACAATAAAACAAAGACCTAGTCTGGTGATGCCAGGAAGAAGCAGTGTAGCGTCAATTCATATCTTAAAGTTCAGTATTTAAAGGCATTTTATGAAAAGAGGGTCCAGGTTATTCATGGGGCATTGAGTATATTTTCAGGACAACTGTTATTACATCGTGTTCATTTGTTGCATTGGTGACAGAAAGTTAAAATATGATTCTGCAGACAGAGTGGGTTCTGCAGCATGCAGGACAGTTGCAGTTGCTTAAATCACACAATAGCATATTGCCCAGGATAAGGGAGGGAGGAACATGGCAGGAAGTGAAGTGGCTGTTGTTTATTTTCAAGCATTTTTTTTACTTTTTATTTTCACTTTCGACTTATTGTTGAAAAAGAAGAGAGGATAGAGGAGGGGTTAAATCTCATTTGGTTATATAACATGCAAAAAATGGGAAAATGCCCTCTTACACTGTCAAATCTGATTAGATGTATCCCTGTCTTAATTTTCTATTTTTAGGAGGTGATTATTAATAAGGAGGAGCAGCAGCATGTTATATCAGAGGGTTTATAACTGGACTTAGCACAGTTACATCAGCCTTAGTAATATGATAGCGTACATGTGCTGCTAACATGCCCATATTCTGTGTGAAACTTTCTCCACAGACTAGGAGCAGCTGTAGATCACCGTATTCATTCTAGAGTATAAATGTCTCTTAAAAGTCCACAGGCCAGAGAGGGTGCAGTGCTCAGAGAGAGATTCATATGCACTCACTTTAAACATGCTCGCTCAGTTGTGCAGTTTTCACTTTAAATGAATAGAATCCTGAAAACTTGCTTTCACTGTTTAAACTGTGTTTTTAGGGTAGCACAAAGATGGAATGAGAGACATAGCAATTCTTTTGTTGTTACTCTGTTACTAATTTGTTCTCACACTTTTATTTTTGTCCAGATGAAACAAAACAAAATATGTGCTGATTACTTCAGACAGACAGTGTGTCATTTGTGCACAGACCTGTTTCCAGTCTTCATACTCAGCTCAGCTAGATTCTTGCTGGTTCTTGCCACGTGTGCAGACATGAGTGTGTCTGTAGGGCATTTATTCTTCCAAATCTCTTCTCAAGAGCTGCAAGAAGAGCAGAAATATTTCAAACTTCAAGTTTGTTTTGTTGCACCTTTTGTGCAAAATTACAATACAAGCAGTCTAACAAAAAGCCAACCGCCTTAAGTTCAGCAATAAAATACATTATTGTGAAATAAAAGCAAAAAACCAAAGTAATTTGAAATTAAATGAGTGAAGATACGTTTAAGCTTGAGATGCTGGGCGTCAAAGGTACAGTGTGTCAAATTTAGCAACATATTTTGGTGAAGATTCATGTTGCAGCTGAATATCCCCCTTCCCTTCCAAGTGTGTTGGAGAAACTATTTAGCCTTCAGTTAGTCATCAAAACTCAATATGATTAGTTTATCCATAAATGCTTTTGTCAAACCATGGGAGTCCACAATGGCTCACAGCTCACACCAAAACAATTGTTGCGTGAGGTTACGTCTTGTTCTGGTCACGTGACGGTGAAGGTAAAGTGACGTCATCATTTTCAAAAAGTATCAACAGACCTTAAAGTTTGCTTTTAAAAATGTTTCATGGTTCCTGATGATGGACTATGATGGACACGATATGCTGCTCTGTCAGACAGCATAAAATATTTGAGAGTCTGATAAAAATCTAAAATGTAGTTCAAATTAATCCCATCCACACCCATGTCTGAAGAGGTGGTGGTGATGTACAGTGGTGGAGTCGAACCGTGTGCTGTGCAGCAGCCGGCTGATAGCAGGAGGTGTTTTGAGTACAACGGTCTGTTTTGGCTACAGATCAGAAGAAAGTGGCCATCACTGTGTTGCCTTGGAGCAGATAAACCTGCTGCCAGCTTGTCACTATTCTGTTGCCTTTTTCACCACCTGCCTCTTGACTTTGACACAAACAAGGTTATACAGTAACAGACTGTACAACTATTAGAAGCTCTTCTCATGAATATTTAGCTTAGGTGGCTTTCAAAGAATGTCATTTCTGTTTTTATTGTAATAGCAACAAAATTGATTTTCTCTAGTTTTGTTATAGCTGTATAGCTTTGATTTTATAGCCGTCTATAATACATATTACTTAATTAACACAGGATCACACATTTTAACTAACTTTTTGCTTTTGGGGCTGCAACAAACAAATATTTAATATTCAAAACAGTTGATGATAAATTTAGTGATCGATTAATCCTTGCAGCTCGAGCTGCATCACAAAGCTGTGAAACCTCCCCAAAATCCCTTTATCCACTATTTGCTCTGCTTCAAATAGCAGACACAGTAATTGATCAGCTGTTTGTGGAGCTTTTATCAGTTAAAGACCAGTTCAATCGGGTGAGCAGCAGTGGGTCATTCTGACACCGATCTGATACTTCAAGGGACAAAAATCTTTCTTCCACCTGCCCCTGCACCGTTACTGTACACACACACACACACACACACACACACACACACACACACACACACACACCAGGACTGATCATTTTGCCTAACAGAGGCTGTTTTTTTTGATGAAGGACCCAAAATATAAAATAATGTCACATTGTTTCAATTAACAAAAGACAAAACAGAGGCAGAATAATAACAGCTGTGCTTTCATTTAATTTTTTTGTTGTACTTTGAAGAAATTGAAGGCTGGTTCAATCTGGCCTTGGCCCTGAATGTTGTTGCCTCCATGTGAGTGAACTTCTACAAAAGCCATTCCCGAACTTTGAAATCTGAAAATCCTCTGAGGTCCACACCCAAGCCTTAAATCATGACTCTGATCAATACACAAGATGAGAATCAGTAATTTCCATATGTATTATTGTTTACATTAATAATTAGAATAATTACTTCACATTATTCATGGACTTGCATATCTTTCAACACATGCATGTGGTTATTACAGCTGGCCTCCATGTCATACGTGAAAAGTTAAGCTTCAAAACAAAGTGCGTAATTATCCACCAACATAAATAACAATTAACAAATTAACATTAAGTGTAAATACTGACATTTTAGGCCTGTATGCTGACACTGGATAATTGCATAAAATGTCAAAATATTGCTGCATACTGTAAAATATATATTTATTTACATTTAATGACCTTTCAAGACCCAGTTACAGTACTGTCACCTGCCTGCACTTTGGCAATCACTGTTCTACACTGTTGTGTTCATAGCTCATCTTCTCTTTTGTGTCGGTGTTATAGGGGTCAGGACTTGAAGAAGCAGCACGACCAGCGAGTCCATGAGCGCGAGATGCAGAGGATCACGCTTCCCCTGTCGGCGTTCTCCAACCCCACCTGTGAGCTGGTCGACGAGAACACCATCGTAATCACAACAGAGCATGACATCACACCGGTCCAGGAGGGGGGTGTGGAGGGCAGTGACCCCCTCATGGGTCAACAGACTGGTACCCCCGGAGCATGAGTTTACAGGACTGTGTTGACATGTCTATGTGGACCAAAACACTCCCATCTCCATGTTTTCTCCTTTTCCATTTTCCTGGGTAATCTCTGTTTAGCAAAAAGGAGAAATGGAGAAGTCTTCACTCAAAGACTTAAACTGACTGCTATGTCCCATCTGTCCCTTGGGGTTTATAACATCTGAGGCACAAAAAAGATAAAGGGACACACAAAGGACATTCTTAAAAACTAGAAATCATCAAGGGTAATATGTGGATAATGAATATATGTCAAAGGTCTTTAATATTCATATTTGTAACACTTGATGGCCAAGAATATAAAAGCCATGGGCTGCCCCTTTAAATACCAGTATGAACATTGAGTGTAATATCTACTTAAGTGGACATTAATGAGTAAGTGTTAATGAGGTGGTGTTTGGGGCAGGGGAGAACCATGTGGAGCAGGTGTTTTCCACAACTTTGGTCTACATGGTTTTCATTTGTATTGACCCACTGGCACAGACCAAAAAAGTTTGTCTTAGAGACAAACCAGTGATGCAGATTAGTGTTAAAAACAATGAAGTCCTCTTCTGAGACAGGATGAGGTAACAGGCCCACTAGAGACAAGACAAGGCCTTAAACTCAGAAATTGCCTTAGCATGATACTTCTGAATGTATTTTTCTATTTTTCCCAAATTATTATATATATTTTTTTCTCTTTATACTTGACTGGACGGCCAATGTTGTTATTGCACGGCAGTGGTTACAGAAAGAGGATTTGGCTCTTTTTTTCCACAGGTTAAGGAGTGACAGGAAATACAGTGCTCTCTTTACGCTGGAGACACAGTAGTTAGTCCTCAGGACAGAATATCACTGCCACTCAACAGGATAGGTAAGATTAGACAAAGAAAAAGGCCTGAGATATTGTCTTAGCAAAGCAGGACTGTGTGTGTGTGCTTGCATTTACATCGTTGTGAGGTCAAAAAAAAACATACAAACCTCTCTTTGTGAGGAAATGTTGCCCTTGTGGGTACATTTTATCAGGACTCCACATCTTTAAAGGGGTTTTTCAGGGTTAAGACCTGTTTTTAGGGTTAGGCACTTAGTTGTGATGATTAAGGTTTGGGTAAGGGGCTAGTGAATGCATTATATCTATGATGTGTTCTCACTAAGATACGAAGACAACTTTGTGTATATGTGTTGAAGGTCTGAAGACGTCCGGTGCTTAAATTAGATTCTGACATTGACTTCTACAATTGATGCTTCAGGGTAGAGACAGGAATTGAGTAGAGTCATAGACGTCTGAAGCTCAGTGATGTTCATTCGAAAACATGCTCACACGAGTGCATGAATGCATGTGGCTTCCTGTTGCATGTTTGTATTCAGGAGATTCACTCCTTAAAGAAGACATTTTTAGAGTCACACCTGCCTGAAAACAGAAGTCATCACATACAGGAGGTTTGGTTTTGTTGATGCATGACACGTGATGTGCTGCTGTTACCGCCCTGTTTGTTAATCGATCACTCCTGATGATCTGGTTTTGTGATTACTGCTGGATCCACCATCACTGGTTATCTTTGCTCACTGCTGCTCCATGATGTTAATAGTGTGAGTGTATGTATGCTGCCTGTTACTGTCATGTAATTTTAATCTTCACATATGCAATGATTCACAATTCAGCATTTGAATTTAGGACTTGTATTTGTATGACTGCAGATTTTCACTGCTGAGACTAGAATAAAACATCAAACACAAACATAATGCCTGATAATGTAATCTGTATATTTACTGTGTTTTTTAAATAATTGTTTACATACTAAAATTAATAACAGTGAAACGTGACACTCAAGGAGCAAAACCTAAGTCTCTATCTGCACTGGGGAGGGAATCACGGTGTACCTTATGATACACAATACATGGTCCATGATACCAATAATCTCACGATACGACAATTCTGTGATAATCAGTATATTGCAAGACAATCGTATACAAATCATAATATCTGTCTAATTCAAGAAATTAAATATATGTGAAAAGTTAAAAGTGCAAAATATTTCCATTTACAGAGAACAAAGTGCATAAAGTCTTATTGAATGTGGATGGGGCATCTCTTAACGTACCATAGCTTTCTTTATCCCACTGTAAAACTTCCTCTTTTTTGGCCAGTAAACTTCAGCCCAAGTTTCCCTCATTCATTTGGGCAGTACCACGTGAGGAGACAACTAGTAGTGATGCCCAGCAAATGAAACTGGCAGGGACTGTTTAGAGTAGGGGTGGATCAAATTATCATTTTGGTGATATACATTATCATCATCCCTGCTTGTGCAAAACGATAATCGATATGGCAAATATCGATATTTTAATCAACAGATTAAGGTACTCTGAAGTAAACAATCTCTGCCAGTTTCACTCACTAGGTGTGGCTGTTTGATGTCTCCTTGCAGCAGCGGTGGCTGATGAAGTGGGAGTTTACAGCGGGATGTGACGGAGAAAGCTACGTTAAGAGATGCCCCATCCACGAGAAATCCTGCACTTTTTCTTTTCACAGACGGTTTATTTTCTTCGTGACATATTGCTATATGATTATCTTGCAATACATAGATTATCGGTGAATTGTTGTATTGTATATTATTGGAATTGTGGACCATGTATTATGTATAATATTGTGAGGTCCCCCCAACACACACTTTTGAGTGCCTTAATATATTAATAAAATATCAATGTTTACCCTGCTGTTTGCTGTATATATCACTGAAAGGATATTTTTATCCGCCCCTAATCTGCACAACTAAATAGTGTTTTGTAAAACATGAAACACACTTTGACTGCATTAGACAGAAATGACACATAAAATGTCTTCATTGCTGTTTTGAATCACTGTCTTTTAAAATATCAAGGGATAAAACATGTTCCACCAGGTGTGCAGACACCAACCAGGTATAAGTACTGTGAAAAGGCTGTTTGGAATGCCACCACCTTGTCAAATTTGGTTTCATTAATTTTATTTTTTATTACTTTTAATTGCTTAAATTAATAAACATAAACATGTTTCCCTCTTTACAAAACTCACTAAACTTAATTTTCTAAGTGGTCTCAGGCCGACATGTTGTCCAAGTACACCAACGGCAAGGAAGGAGGTGCTAGCAGGGTTTTTAGCTTCTCCCCCCCGGCAGAAATTTAGTAATGAAATAAACATCATATTGAATACTGCATATAGTGAATAAAAATGTGTGTACATGGTACAAGTTACATGGAAAATAATAAAATGTAGCGTTACTTACGTTGTGCGTGTTGACGTTGACCTCGTTTGGTTTGTATCCGCGCGGGCGGTTTTTCAGTCCGAGTTTTGTGTACGAATGTGCTAAAGCTAGCTTGGTAAAAATGGGCCGATTTGATAATGTCTCCGCTTCCTCACTTGTTCCAAGTTCCAGCTAATTGTCCATGCTAATATTGTGGACTCTGTTTGGAAGCCAAATGTCGGGGATTCACTGACAGAGGGAGATGTTAGGGAGAAAAAGGGGACGACTTTCTCAGTGGCGGTGATTTTGTATTTTATACAGGACTTGGAACGCGACAACGTATCCGAAGACGAGAGCGAAGAGTTTCCGTCTGCGTCTAATGTAACCGCTACCGTTGCCACTGTCGAAAAACCCGGTGGTCCTGATGACTTAAGCCAGGATCCAACTGAGGGACCGAGCCAGCCTCAGTTAAAGTTTTACCGACGAGCAAATTTGGATCTCAGTCACTGGCGTTTAACAACTCTTGGTTTGAACAGTCATGTCTGGAGTACTCGCTCTCGATCGATGCTGCTGGATGTCAATACAGTCCGGATCGTTCTCATGTGACTGGTGAGTACAATAATTTAATGCAAGTATGCTTGAACACGATTTGCAGAGTAGTGTAATCAACCAGACCATACATTTTTATTTTCATATTCAATTAAGATTTCAACAAATAATCAAGGACCTGTTTGGTCCATAAAATGTCAGAAAATGTCTTGTTTTGTCCACAAGCCAAAATGTTTCAGTTAAAATTATTTCTCTGTCAAATCGAGCAAAGAATCTGTTGAAAAATGTTCACATTTAGGAAGCGGAATAATCTGTTTTAATTATCAAAAGTAGGGATGGGTATCGGTCCGATATTAGTCAAAATCACCGGATATCGGACAGAAAAAAAGGTAAAATCCGATCGATGCGATGCAAAAATCTTAGATATCTTATGCTTCACTATGCACAGACTATAAACTCACTCACTCACCTTCCACAGCTTTTTCCTCCACATGAGGGTCACGTGGTAACCTAATCCCAGCTGACATGGGGCGAGAGGCTGGCTACACCCTGGACAGGTCGCCAGTCCATCACAGGGCCACATAGAGACAAACAATCATCCACTCTCACATCCACACCTACGGGCAGTAGGACTTGGGAACCACTTTGCATTGTGGGATGTAACGTCCGTGTTTGGGGAATCCTCAATCTGCATGTTTTTGGACTGTGGGAGGAAACCGAAGAACCCGGAGAAAACTCCATGCAGAAAGGCCCTTGTTCTGATTAGGTTCACGCACCCTCAAAGGCAAGTTTGCTAACCACTCCACCAACTGTGTGGCCTAAATAAAAATCAGCAAAAGCATTTTAGTCATGAGTTTTAGTCATGAGTCATGTTTTTTGGGAGAATGTCTGTTACACAGTTGGAGAATTCAATCTTTGAAATGACTTGGCACAAATGTGTTAACAGCTTCATAAATAGTCTAAAATGACTTTATTGTTTATTAGTATCAGTTTGTGTTTGGTATCAGACACAAAAAAGTGGTATCGGCCCATCCCTAATAAAAGAAAACTCTATAACTTAATCAGTGATCAAAATGGTTGACGATTCATTTATTAATCAATTAATAATACATTTGTTGAACAATCGATGTAGCCCTATTAAATTTTAATTATTTTAACTTAATGAATAATGCATCTAAAATAGTGTGCAGTGTGTAAAATACAACCCCAATGAGGATTATTTTATTTACTTTATTTTCAGCATGGTAGTGGATGTTTTGTACAATGTATGGCATTTTTTTATAAAGATCTGAGGTGTTCTGCCTCTGGTGTATGTGAATATTGTTTTGACAAAATGGAAAAAGTTGACCACAGTACCAACTTTCTTTGCAACAGCTCTCTCTGCTGGTAATTCTTTAACACACAACTTTCTGACATAGGAAAAAAGTGAATTTAAAAAGTGAAGTCGTTTAAAACCTGGAAATGATGATCTTCAATGTCTTAATTGAATGAATAATTCTATATTTTACCAAAGAAGCCTCTGTATTATGTATGCTCTTCAATAGTCAGAAATCCAATAAATGAGGTATCCATTATTAATCAAACTTAGAATCTATCAATGGATCTATTTCCTGATCATTCAATGGATCTATTTCCTGATCATTCATACTATTTCTTTAATTGCTTCTTGACCACAAGTTTTTATGACATGCAAAAGTGAAGAATGACAAATGAGCAGCTTTCTGAAGTTTATTTATGAAACATGAAAGTGATATAAATAATAGTGGTTACAACTGGTCATAGGTACCTTGCATTAGCAATAGAGGCAAACATGTCCACTGATGACAAAATGGATAAAAATGTTGAGTTCTCATTAGAAAACATCCGATTAGAGGCGTATGTACATATTTATACATGTTGCTTAAGAAAAAAAATCCAGTTTTCTGTACAAGGCAACTTTTCAAGGTCATGGTTAAGTCTGACAATTATTAAAAGCTCTTTTGTTCCACATGAGCTTCTCCCCTGTTCTGTTAAAAAATATAGCCATCAGTAAACATGTCTAATTTAGAGTGTTCACACAATGACTTTAGTTAAAATCATTAGACTACAAAGTACAAAATCATACTTGTAACCATGTCGTCAAAAATTAGATGTGCTGAGACCAAAAGAAAGAAAACAAAAATATCTACACATTCCTTTGCTAAATCTCAGAGATGAAACTATTCAGGATCAGTGTTTGTTTTTCTTCCACTGCTGCTTAAAAGTCACTCAGGTTTTCATCAGGGAGTCTGTTTACTTAAAAAAGCCAAATCAGGTGAAACCATCAAGCACCTTTGTTTTCTTTGTTGCTGCTGCAGTGAAGTGAGCTTGTTTCTGGGCAGCAACTGACCTGTGCATTCCGCAAATGGCAGAAAACACAGCATCAGAAACAAAAAAAAAAACTGCTGTGAGACAGCGACTCATTCAGGTGTCACCACCTGATTAAGATGCTCACACAAGGTGGCACTTTCTACAAAGTAAACAATAGTATAACCCTACATGTGTTGAGTTGGCCCCAGGTGAATAAAAAAACAAAGCACAAAAAGGTAAATAAAATGTTTGAAATGCATCTTTCTTTAATTGGAACATTTTAGAGTTGAGGTCCCTTTAAAGAGAAAATTGCTCCAGCTACCACAGGTTATCCAGTTGTCAAGTTCAGTTCAGTTTTCCTCTTTTTCACATCCACAGAGTTAGTGCAGTTCAGAGGGGTTAAAAGAGGGAGACACAGGTACTAGGTGCTGTTGTCTTTCAAGCTCAGAGAGTCTGGTGAGGTGGCTGTTGGGGTTGATGGCTGATCTGTGCTCGATGCTGGAGAAAGGTCTTTAGGCCAGTGGAGTTGACTCAAACTCAGATGCAGTTCGTCCAGTTCGGCTGGCAGGGGGATCCCAAGCTCCTGGTTGAGGGACATAGCTGCGAACCAGTCCTCCAGCTTCTGGAAAGAAGGACTGAGGGCGGAGCACAGAGGGATACAAGGTTAAACCAGACTGACGAGGTTGAAAACGTGACAAAACACAGTAAAGGAATCTTGTGGCAGAGGTGTGGACTTGTACTGGCAGGCTGAGAGGACTTAAGAAAGATGTTTTTGAATTTCACAACCTTTATTTACAGCTCGTTTTTAATGATGCCCTCTAGCAAAACAGATAGAAACAGTCTTACAAAACAGCAAAACTAAATCATACATAACAACAACACAGTCATACAAACAAACCACTTAAGTATCATTTAAAGCAAGAAGTTCAAGTTTAAGATCCTTCTGCTGATTAAAAGACAGAACTTTCAGGGTTTACTCAGTCAGTACATTTCCATGCACAGTTTTGTTGATGCTGTTTAAATGGACAACTATAAGGGAACAACTTATAATTATTTTCATAATAGTCTGTCATTTATTTATTTGGTCCATAAAATGTTGAAAAATAGTGATTGGTGTACTAAAAAAGTACTAAAATCAGAGTTTTAACATGCATGTAAACATGTGTCTCCAGCTTAATGTGGAAATGTTTCTATTACACTCTGCCAAAAATTAACTTTCACTATTAATAATAATAACAACCCTGTAAGCAATTAACCATTACAATAACGGCATGTGCTCACCGGTTGTCTGGTGTGAGGTCACAGCAGGCCACAGCCAGTGGAAAGAAAGCTGGTGGACAGTCGTCAGGAAGGAACTTCTCCACAAACTTGCCAACATTCAGGCCAAAGTCCATTGTCCTGGGGAGGCACTCAGGATCTGCATAGACTTTTCCAATGATCTGCATCATGAGACAGACGAGGGTGAAAGGGTCCGTCAGAACAACAGATATAGAGAAACAGAGTTTGCTCTGTGTTTAGTCCTATTACAGCACTTTAAATCTGTAGAGCTGCACAATATATGGAAAATGTACACAAAAAGGATAAAAACATTTGTAAAAGAATGACTTGTGATTAAGGTACATATTTTTTTTCCACAAAGAACTTAAAAACAAAGGTAGATCAATGCTTTTTCTCTAAATGTGGCCACCTACCCGACTTTACTGAACACCCTCCTAATAAGAGACACTGGATTTGGAATTATTATATTAACATTTATTTGAACATTAACTAGTTTTTTCTTTAGAGTAGTAAAACATTTGAGGGGGACATTAAGATGTTAAACCCAGTTGTGGGAGTGGTAATATTGCGTGTAGTAACACCTAATGAAGTACTTTTGCAAGTAATTGTAATATTGAGCAGTTTTCTCATGCTTTTTTACATCATGCAGCTGTACTTGAAAGTTGCTTCACCATGTAATATTTCAACATGTTTTGCGTTGTCTGATCTGATAATGGAACTTTGTTCTAAAAACCACCTTTGATGTGTCTCTTAAATCTCCCTCATCCAGGGTTTTAGAGAGTTTGCCAAAAAGCTCTGCAAATTAAAAGCTGTCTAACCAGATCAATCAAAGCAGATAATCTGGATAAAACCCACATATTCTATTTATCTATTAAATCATGGTGACATACTCCATGTTGCACCAAGAATAAAGTGTATCATATCATATTGTTCTCACCTCACAAAGTACAATTCCAAAGGAGAAAATATCCACCTTCTCATCATAGCGTTTACCTGAAACAGCATCAAGTAAAAGACTAATGTAAATGCACTTATTCACGTTAATTGCTCAGAGTGAATAAAATAATAATATTATTAATAATATTTTGTACGTAGCTTCTCACCATTTAACATCTCTGGAGCCATCCAGTAGGGATTTCCCACAACAGTGTACCGCTTTTTACGGTCAAGCCTCCGCAAAACCCTCTTTTTATTGGGGTTTTTTTCAGGAGGGGGCTTCACTTTCTCCTCTACTATGAGTCGGGAGAGTCCAAAGTCAGCGACGACCACAGTGTTGTCCTGGTGAAGAATGACAACTGTTGTCTTTCTTTGAGCTCATTTTGAAATAAAGTCACAATAGTATTAAAAAAAATCCCCTAAACAGCAATTAACATAAATTCCTAAGGTTTAACTAAGTTAAATAAGTTACATAGTAAGTTAAAAGTTAAATAGCAAATGCACTTAATTGTCCTGTATCTTCATATATAATGAAATAATTTGCTGGGTTAATTAAACTACTGTTTATTTCTATACACAGATGAATGTCCAGATAAATCAAAAGAAAGGAAAAACAACTTCCGCTAGACTTTCACTGAACGGATAAATTGTTCCCACCCTTTATTGTTTAAGTTCAAATGTTAGTATGAAGCCTTGTCACTTACCAGTTTAACCAAGCAGTTGTGAGAGTTGAGGTCTCTGTGTATTATACTCATTGAGTGAAGGTAAGCCTGAAACAAATGAAAATGAATAAATACATAAAGGAGGATCGTTACTTCATATGCATGTAGATGCACATTAAAAACAGCTGTAAAGTTGTATTCCTTAATACAAATCCAGGCCCAGTGGTAATTCTATCCAAGTTTGCTTCTCATATTAATTTTATTTGGATCATTTTCTAAACAGCCTAAAGAAGAACTTCAAGAAGTCTGTGTCATACTTTAAAAAAGCTGATGATTGCTGTGTGGCATATGTGTTAAATAATTAAATCTAATAATTTAAATCTAGAAGTCAAGTTCACAAAGTAACCTTCTTTGCATTATTTTGATTCTGAATCAAGATACTCTGGTAGGAGTTGCTGTTTATTAATAGGGACTCAAAACAGTAGTGAACTGCAAAACAAGATTTGAAACCTCATAAAAACAAGATTAACCACTAATACAACTATTGAACTTCTATAATTTGAAAAAGAAAAACATAATACTAATATGAAAAAAGCAATTTTCTAACATTCATTTGCTGATCCTTGGATTCATGTAGAACTCACCTGTGATGACCCCAGAGCCACCAAGGGTTCCCAAGCTCTTAAAACACAACTACACACATTTACACAAGATTTCCATCTTTGCTATAAGCAAACTTACCATGCCAGATGCAATGCTCTTCGCAAAGCTCACTCTTTGCTCCCATGTAAATGGATCCTGTTAGGTCCAAGTGCAAAGAGAAGAAGAGACAAATCAACAGAAGGTAAATACAAAAATTAGTACACACAAAGGCAGAAGACAGGATAGCTTTTCAACAGTGACTGTAAACAAAATTAAACATTTAACAAAATTCTAAACTGGCTCTCCACTATGTACTCTTATAAAAAAAAAACACACCAAAAAACCACTCCCTTGTACTAAACTTAACTGCTTCTACATAAATGGGAGTGGGAGGAAGAGAGCAAGGCTCATTCAGTTTCACCTGGCAACACTTGGTAGCACTTTTCTCATTTTACATCTGAGCAAGTGGACATGCCAGCCAACCCACAATAAAGCCCAGAGCCCTCTATGAGTGCAGAGTTTACTTCAGGTCAGGCTCCTCCCACACGAGTACGAGCTGCTGCGACCAGCTCTGTCTGTGGCCACTGAAGGGGTTCTAAGCTCTGTTGTGGGAGAGGAGAGGAGGATTAAACATGTTAAACTCACCGTGTCTCTGATGAAATCCTTCAGTGTGCCTCCCTCGATATACTCAGTTATCAAATTGAGCTTCTTGTCCTTATACAGCACACCAATGAACCTCAAAACATGAGGATGATCGAGGCTTCGCATTACTTTGACCTAAAGATTAGTTGAGAGACAAAAAGAAAAATGTTAACAATTATGATCTATTTTAACTTAAGTTGAAATTTAATCCATGGGAAAAGGCAACAAAGGTAATTAAAACCAGGCTTTGTTTTCCCTTCAAGCCTGGTGCATACAGTATACCTCAAAATAATAATAAAAAAACAAAGAGGTAAGTCTTGGAATGTGGCATGTTTTCACTTATAAGTAAACTAAATCAGCTCCATGCAGAATCTGAGAATTCTGTTTTGACTGTGTGGAAGTGCCGGTCGCCTGCTACAGATTACTAACCTCCTGTAGGAAAGTTTTCTGGGTCTCCTCATCACATCGGATCAGCTCCTTCATCACCATCACCTCCCCTGTGGCTTTATGAGTCACCTTACAAAGCAACAAAAATTTTTATTCATTTAAACCCATTGCATTAATACATTAAAAAAGGGTATCCTGAGTGGCAGGAGCATGAAATTCATGCTGAAAAGGTGATTTAAATTTGGAGACTGACCTTTATGGCCTGTCCAAAGAAGCCTTTGCCTAAGATCTCTCCGTGGATGAGGTCACATGGGCGGAAGATGCGATGAGAGCAGCTGCTGGAGGATCTTAATGATTCAGAGCGACCAATGTCTCGTGTAATAAATGGTGACTCTTTGGGAGAAGTTGGACCAGGTGACTTGCATGTGCTGTTACTCCGTCTGGAGAAAAGACAATGTTGCAGATGAAAGAAAAAAAAAAAATTACACAAACTCATCTTCATCTGACATAAAATAGTTTTTAGTAGGAATGAGCTGATATTATCTTATTTATTATTAACATTCTTCACTAAACACGGAGTGTAAAAATGTAAATAAAAAGCAGTAACAACATTTAAGAAGGGCTGGGTATCAGTAAACTAGGCACTTTTCTGGTATAAAACTAATTTCCTTTGTGTCAGCTCACATCAAAAATGTGTTGTCATTCCATATCAGATTTCTGGACCTGCTGTTCAACCAAGATCTATCAGTGCTCATGATTGGCTGTCTCTAGGTGTGCAGGAATTTACAACAAGAGTTGGAGCTCATTCCCCAAAGGAGAAAAGGAAAATCGGGTTTAAAATTCAATTAAATGCATGATACAACCGAAAAATCAACCGAATGAAATTCAATACAAATTTGAATACAACCGGACCAACTTACATCAAAGGTTTTTAATCAATACCCAGCCCTACATTTTTCATATTTATTTATTGGAGTAGAATTAATAATTAATATTTCTTACACAGTAGTAACACTGTGTAAAACAACTACATTAAGCTGATATGGTTATCTGTGTCTGACATGAAAAGGTTTTTGAGTCATAGTTCAAGGCCTGACATACCTCAAAGACCTCCTTTTCAGTGAGCTGTTATTAACCCCATCTGTTCTCTCCAGCACGGCATCAGAAGGTGAGGACAGACGCATGCGGGAGGTGGCCGGACCTGCCAACCGACTCCTGGGCGATCCCAGCCTGAGCCGATCCAAACGCTGCCTGACCGGGTCGTACTCTATAAGCAGCTGCAGCGTGTGGCTGGTGCAGTGGATAAGATCGTCCACCTGTGTAGACAATGACATTTTATAGTTGAAACTCTGCATGTGATTTTAAGATCATATGTACAAACCTGGAATTCCTCAAGGTCTCTTGCAATAAATAAATTTGAAGTTCAACCAAATGATTCTGGTTAACTATGATGTTGAGTTTAATTATCATATTTGTTCATTTATGACGATTAATAGCTTCTTTTTGTCTGTCTGGGTCAAATGTGTTTGCAACAACAGGAGAATCTCTGGAGGAGCCAAACAAGTGGGTGGCACCTGACTTGAGCATGAAGAACACTCACTAACTAATTAACTCATTGTGGATCTCCAGCTATGTTCTCTCTGTTGATCAGAATAAGAAGTCTGAAAGGTACAGGATGTACCAATCTACTTCTGTTGGCATTCAATGGCGGCAATTGAAATGCAACTGAACTTAATCTTTAAAGATCTCTAATGCACTAATACTGAAAATCAGAGGAAAACAAAAGTGGAGGAGTGAACATTGGAAACTACTCTATCTGACAACAAAACAAACCTAGACAGTGAGTGATGACGGAGTTTGAAAGCATGTAATTTTGCGAGGGTGAGGTTGTGGGAATGAGCCTTTAAGTGTAGTCATTCCACATACCATCCTCTCCCAGCTTAAGTATGTATAAATGATGGAGGAATGAGAGGAATGCCAAAAATCACATGTTGTATGAGAATATAGCTTTGCAAATTATATTCAGGTAAGTGATTTGCTCTTAATAAGGACAGTTTACTTTGTTACAAATTTACTACAGCTAAATGCATGGTATGTTACTTCTGCCACTGAGGCTCTTATCAATCAAAACAATAACAAAAGACTGAGTTTGGTAGAACCGGGAGGCAGCGTGGGATCATGTGATATGATGTGACATGTTTGTTTGGTTCCCCTGTGTGTTTGTGTTTTTTTTATGGGGAGAACTTCAGCAGCATCACATATCATCACTCCGGTATCAGAGATGTGCTGAGGAATGAACCCACCTCCTCCTCCATTAACGTCCCCACTGGAATGCCATTGATCTCCAGGATCCTGTCACCAACATGGATGGCATTTCGGACCTCGGGACTAATCAGCATCCCTCTCACCCTGGAGCAACACAGTACCAACACTAATATGTGAGTATTAGCACTGTAGAAAGGAATCAGCAGAACAATGTGGTCTGTGTCATGGGCAGCTAATAAACCTGGACAATGTGGATGTGAATTAATAACTACCTCTTTTTCATAGGGACACACTTAAGTACACACCAGAGCAAACCTATCATCAGTGTTACATAAAAGCATGACTCATGCTGTCTCCGGTACAGAAGTGACTACCCAGTCATGTGCCACTTACTCTTTGACTTGTACACTTGCTGAACCATTGGCATCCCTCAGCACTGACACGGAGAGGCCCCTCTTGCCATTTGCTGCAGAGGGCATTGAGATTAGAGTCACAGTGTGGGGCAGCGAGTCGAGCACAGAGTCATATGAACGCTTTTCCAACATGGGAGTGAGGACCACCTGCTTGTAGCACTTTCCACTGCAAACAACAGGAGAAGGAGTGAATCATTACATGTGACGACTTGTTGTTGAGTTACAGTTCACAGAACACAAAATTGAAAGAGCTGTGGGAAATTCCCTAAGTAATAATGGCTGTCAGTCAGCATTAAGGCTGACAGAAACTATTGCCTCTGTTCTTTCAATCTGTCTTTAAAAAATAAAGATACACAAAATAAAAAATACACAGTATAAAATTATACAATAGTAAATTCAGAGACTCAGGGACGTGCAGCTGACTTACCAGTACAGTTTTGATCGCTCCACTAAGGCGTAGGTGTCCCTGTCCTCAATCACCACCATGCACCTCAAGCACACAAAGCACTCGGGGTGATACTTGTGATCTCCAGCCACCTGGAAATAAAAAAACAATCCTTGGTAGTCTACACAGTGTAGAGCATGAAGCAGTAATGTGTTCACCCTGCTGTGCTTTGTTTGCTTGTCTGAGACAAGCGTGTCAAGGAACGTGATGTTGTCCGCTTCCCTCCCACTGTCTGCGGTGACACAGCGGTAACACCTGCTTTACCTCAGTCTGTCTGGAATCTGTTATAACGGCACCTCCCCCTACTTACCTCACTGACGTTCTTCTCTTCAACAACCAATCAATCATTTCCATCTCATTAACACACACACCGCAAAACTGTCACACTTTTATGCAAGGTGAGATCATGCACGTCACCCTTCAATGAGCAGGCCATTGATAATTAGTCTGTTGGTTTTCCTGTTTGCAGCTTGTTTACAAGTGATAAAAGAGTGGTTCCTAAAGTAGAGGTCAAGACCCCTGGAGGGATCAGAAGACACAAGGGGGGTCCTCAAATTATTTCAAGTATAATACAATCTTAAAACATTATATTTTAGCAGTAATAGTCAGAATCATTAGTTCAAAAAAAAAAAAAAAGACCACATCATCTATATATTTTTGTGCTCTTTTGAGTTTTTGAGTTTCATATTGTGTTTCTGAGCATCTCTTAAAAGCACTATAAGATAAAATATAATTTGTAGATATTATTATATGGTACTATGGCCCTTGATGTAATAATGATTTTAAAGTAGTACTATCATGCTGTCGAAAAACAACAACATTGCATTGAAAAACAGTGACATTTTAAATTTCCTTTGGGATATTGGTGTTCCCATGTCTCTGGCCCTGTTATTATGAGGGTTAAGGGCTGAATAGTTTGGAGATCACTGATATAACACAATCAGTTTTTTTTTTACTTTGGAATGCAAATACCAAATGAACTTCACAAAGGTAAAAGGAAAATGTGTGTTGTTTCACAAAAATAGTTGTTATTTTTTTCAGTCTTGCTCCACAAGCTTCTATGTCGCCATTAATAATTTAATGTTTTCCAGATGGGAGCAGCTTCTCCGTTTCCTTTGTGCATCTTTGTGGGAAAATAATGTCCATTAAAAAAAGAAGAAAAAAAAAAACCAAAAAAACTCTGGGTTCCATTTTTTTCCCCGAGTACAAAACAGTAATGCTTGTTGCTTTCTTGTTGTGATTACAAACCATGTTCAAATCTTGCTAAAAATGAATGTTCCTTAGTATATTACAGTTTAGTTGTCTATATATTAAGACTGACTATCCACAGCTGGGAGTCAGTCAGTCAGTGGGAAAAGAACTCCCTGCTGCTACACAGATAAATTAAGTGATGCCAGCCAAATTATTGTGACACCTGAGGAGCCTGTCTGTAAAGCTCTACGTTCAGGCTACAGTACAAACAAAACAACCACCACCACAACCTACATGTACTTGCATGTACTAGAATTTCTAGTGGTGTGGATTATTATTATTATCAGTAACAATAATACTGCTGTCATTGCTACTATGCTCCGATTAAAGTTCATCAGTATAATTTCTTATCAATAATGTTTGCTGCTGCTTGTATAAATGACACTGTAGTTCTATTAACATGACATAACTGACTCTAAACTTGATACAACTGTTGTATATTTGCTCCTGGTCTCTCTCTTCTGTTTCTCCCTCACCTCCCGCTTTTTCTTTCTCTCCCCCCTTTCTGTCCCCCACCTCTCCTCTGTCCCCCATTTTCCTCTCACCCCAACCGGTCGAGGCAGATGACCGCACATCTTTGAGTCTGGTTCTGTCACAGATTTCTTCCTGTTAAAAGGGAGTTTTTTCTCTCCACTGATGCCTAGTGCTTGCTCATTGTGTGAACTGTTGGGTTTCTTTTCTCTCTGTAATATTGTAAAGGTTTTGGCCTTATTATGTACAGTGCCTTGAGATAATGTATGTTGTGATTTGGCGCTATACAAATAAAATTGAATTGAATTGAATTGAATTGTTGCGCTCAGAAGGTTTAGTGCAAAACAATTTGCACTTGTAACTCTCAAAACTTATTATATTGGCAATGTAGAGGAAGAAGGAAAAATGGACAAAGGTTTTGTTTTAGCTTGTGAAAGCCATAACTAAGAACCAAGATCGTTAGTTAAGATTTGTGGGTGATGATCATATTCACATTGCAATTATCATTTCTAGTGCATGCAAAATGGCCATGTTTGATTTAAGTCGAACTTATTAAGTACATTGTGTACATGGTGCACAATCAGGCCAGAGTATCAAATTTGAGAGAGAGAGAAAAAAAGCAACACTAAACATCTTCAGTGAAACAATAAATGAACAACAAACTGGACAAAAACAATACTGTTCTAGACTGAAACGCCTCACAAGCAGCAGCAGTTCTGCACGACCCTCCTCTGCTCGTGGACCACAATGATTCTCTTTCTGGCTTAGAGGTTGCAAATGCCAATTCAGCACTGCCAAAAACACTTGGCTCCACAAGCTGATGAAGCTGGATGCCAATACTAAATAGAGGAGTCTGTTATGCGTGTCGCTTGGTGGCAAAAAAGAAAAACTTCAGTCCAACTTCATGTTAGACAAGTGACCCCAGTTGTGATCAGCAAGAACTGCTGCCATATAAATTTCAAGTTTCAATTTGTAGATACCAAATCAACAATGACTGACACACAGCACTTCTCTTGCGCCAGATTCTTTTTATGGTTTGCTAGTTATTTCCATCCTTCCTTAACTTGCAAAACATATAATTCAAATTTGAACTGCTCTCTATAATCAACTGAATTTAATTTCAGTAAAACAAAATATAATCTAATTCATAGTCTGTGTCAGTCTGAAGGCACAACCGATTAATGCAAAATGAAAATGTATCTGTTGTGTGCTGAATAAAAGTTAATTAGTTAGCTGGAATTTGACCAAGACAAAGGCGAGATTATGGGGATTATTTTAAATGTAAATTTAAAAAATTAGCACATATATGATAAACAAAGCATGACAATGGCAGGGTTAGATTGAAGCCAGTTATACCTATTCCCACTGGTTAAATAACCTGATTAATCCCAGGTTTTAATAGGATTTTGGACCAGTGGGAATGAGTTTAATCGACATATGCCCATGGCACAATACCACTTTTAAGTCTTAGATATTGATACCGATATCTCAAACTCGAGTATCGGTCGATACCGATATCATTCCAATGCTGTCACTATAGACCTTTCAAATGAAGCTGTTAACAAAACATGTATGCCATTTTAAGCTGTTTCAAAGACACAATTCTCCAATTTCTCCCATAAAGCAGATATAACAGCCCCAGCTAAAATGTTGTTGCTGATTTTTATTTAAAAAAATTACACTCTGTGCATAGTGGAGCATGTATTGTATATTTATGTCATATCGAATTTTACATTTTTATCTGTCACATATCTGACCCAGTGATTTTGATCAGTATCGGACTTATACCGAGTATCGTATCGGCTCATTCCTAGTTGAAATGATTGCAATAAAAGCTGAAGCTTTATCAGCTTTGACACAAATTTTGTCTGTTTAATTTTTTGTCAGCGATGGCAATTTTGGTGTCAGCACCACGATAAGATGAGCAATTATTTTCTAGCTGGTAGCCTCAGTAGTTCACCATGAATGCTTTTGGGGAACTGTTCATGCATGACTTGGGACAGTGTTCAAACTGACACTTAATTTTATTACTGACTTAAAATGATTCATTCAGCATTGAGTAAACTGACCTATGTCTTCAAACCTATAACAATATCTGGTTAAGGCTAGTAAAGTTAGCCAACGAGTTTTATTTTGTTTAACCACCACTTCATTAAGCTTTAAATGTCTACATGGAAGAAGGTGTTAATCTGGCATAAACTTTCTCTTCATTCTCTTCACTCAACATTTCTGAAACGCACAAGTAATAGATATACAGAAGGTGGAAGACAGTTTCTGCAAAAGCGTCACTGCTACAGATGCTTAAACATGACGGGCTCCAAAAACCATCTCATAGTCGATTGAGCGTCTTCCCACTAGATCCTCTGTGTACTTGAGAAAGTGAGCTGTGGAGATCTTCAGTACGGAGTGGGAACAACCGGGGGCCTCAAAGAGGGAAACTAATTGTGAGGGCTAGGGTTAAATGTGTTCAGCAGCAGCAGCCTATGTAAAGTATCATTCATCTGTAATGACCAGAGAAAAAGCCCCCTGCCTTTTAATGTGCGTTTATATTATTCTGGAGTGGTAAAATTGGGTACACAGGGAGCACTGACATGCACTGTGGGCATTCTGGTATTATTTAAGTACAGGGGGAAATTGTTGGCAGTTGATGTTATACAATTCATGAAAAGGCAGACTCTGGGAGCTTGGCAATCACACATGAAAACAGTGTTTTAATAGTCTTAATCCAGAGGTAGGATGTGTTTCACTGAAGCACCATGAATTACAAACAGCAAAACATCAGGATACAGGATGCAATAACGTTCACACTAACAGGGTATTGGGTGGCTCCAACATGCAATAGTCCTTGCCACGCCCATCAAGAATGACTGCAGAAGTTTCATTAGGTTTTGTCCAAAAATGCAACCATTTGGAGAGGAGGAAAAGAATAACAAGAAAAAGAATAATAATAATACTAATAGTCAGGGTTTTTTTTGCATTGTTCTGCTTACTAAGGCCCTATTAGTTACTGAAAGAGCAGAGGCCTTTAGACTTTAGTTCAACTTTTAAGGATCCCTTAAAAAAAAAACCCTGGATACCATGACAATAACCACCAGGATTGCCTTGAAAAGATCCACATCCTTGTTTTTACATGCCACACAGCTTTCACTCTCCGTGCCAGAAAAGATAAATAGGATATTAGTGAAAGGTACTCAAATATAAAACCACATCCAGCTGACTGCCATTAAAGGTAGGGTGGGAGATTCTGGAAAACAGTTCGGGCAGGCTATATTTTGAATTCAAAAGTCCAAGTCCCTTTCCTTAGATTTTCCTCTGAAGCCACACCTCCAAAGCACGAGTACATGCTTCGGTTGTTCACGAAGAGTGACAAGTTCACATGGATTCACAGGCAATGACAACATAATACTGGAAAAAGATTTCATAAAGACATAAAGTTGCCCTATCTGGAATCACTTTGCAGCCCTTTCTGGACTTTCACTTGCTGCCACCATTCAAACGCAGCACTGATGTTCAGTCTGGTCTTGAATCGCTCTGCATCAGCCTTTTTTTCTTGGCAGTAGCTTTCCTCAAAAACTTGAAGTGGGCTGTTATAACACAGGGTGTAGGTTTGCATATGGACAGTGGGGTCATTTCCACCAATATTTGGAGAAAGCCAGAGTGTCCTTACCAAAATTAGAGACAGGGCAAGTGTATATGTGTGCGTAATGTTGTGAGAAGAGACGAGAGCGAGACGAGAACTGACAACACAATGGTAACTTGTCAAGGCTGTCAGTCCAGACATTAAGAACACAGGCAAATTCTTTTTGAAAAACATGACAACGAACCTGGCAGTAAATCTGTCCGGTCTCGGTTTGGGCTCAGGCAGAGATTTTAAACTCCACACGCTGACATGAGCTCTGACGTTGTCTTTTCTGTGTCTGTGCATGCGTGATTAGTGCAAGGACGAAGAAGGGGACGTGCATAGAGGGAGGGAAGAGTAGATGGCAGTTTGATTGATGAGTCACGATACAATTATTTTGTTCAGGCCATTATGATTGGGTGGTGTTTTTACAGTCCTGTTTTTTTTCCCCCCCGTTGACTGACAAATTTAATTTCTGTGACAATGCATGAATTAATTGGTTACAATCAGGTTGTTATTTTAAGCAACACAGTAAAAAAAAATCTCCCACCCCTACGTTTAATGACCTAAACAATTTAGACTCTTCCAGGTGCCAATTCGTTTTTATAAAATGCAATTTTAATCTACTGGCTAAACTCTGGTTGATGGTGTAAAAGGTGATGAACAGCAGACATACCATTGCTGGTCCAGTCATGAGCAGGGAACATCCGTGACAAAGCTCCCCAAACTTCTCCCAGTAGTGTTTGCGACAGTACAGCTTGCCATCCTTCTCGTAGTACCAGTTAGTCAGATGGTCACAGCACACAGAACACCTGTGAGGGGAAAGATAATAAAATTCCCTGTCTTGATTTTGCATTTTACTACATATTACAAATTAACAGTATGGTGATCCCTGTATGTTTTACTGCATTCCACAGCAACACCCTTACACAGTTTATTTTTCATTTACATTTTTAGTTATTTTGCAGACACTTTATGCAAAGGAAGTTTCAATTGACATGCACTGCAGCCATAGCAGTATGGGGCACCATAACTGGGGCTCAACCACTGAGCCACCACCACCCCATATTTTAACCTTTACATTAGTGGGCACTTCTTCATGTTTTCATGTTACTGTTGCCTCTGTCAGTCTTGATATACAGTGCATCTTAACAATACTATTCTGAGAAGCACAAAGAGTCGTGTGGAGCTGATGGGCTTAATCAGCATTGTGTGAACATATTTGATGATGGCTGGATTTGAAGGTCATTTGTTTATATTTAAAGTTATGCACTACACCTTTACATTTCCTAACCAAAAAAAAGTAAAACGGCATAACTGGTTTATAATTTAATCTATTAAAGGAAACTCATTCCATGTATTATACTGCACTGTGTTCAATAGTTAAAAATAAGATAATGTGCACTAGAAATCACCATGCTCCTTAGTACAAGACTGTCAGTTTCAAGGTTGAATATGACAGGAACATTAGCTGGAGGCATGTTCCTGATGACAAGTACTTCTCTCTATGATAAACACAGTGAGGGGCAAAGGAAATGCTTTTTTTCATGAAAACTGCTGTGTTATGCATGTGTGCAGGGTTAAGAAAATCAGACAGCATGAAGTGTTGTTTTACTTTTCAGAAAAAAGAATCTACCAGATGTTTGCAGATGGTGGACTGAAGTGATATTTGGTTATCGGCCTCCACCACACCAGTATATTGCACCTTAAGAGTTGGGGAACCACATTAGCCACAGCCTCTGATAAAGCAGGCTGAAACAAATCTCCTGATCTTCATTTCCTGGTTCCTTTTACATGTTACTTAAACATCACATTGTTAACTATTTAAAGTGTTGCTAATAAGGCTACCTGTTAAGCCTCCTGGTCAAATGTTCAAGATATGCAAGATAAGTTAAATGTCAGGAGGCTGAATCACATGATATGCTACACTTTTGTCAATTCAACTTTCTTATCAAGCTGGGCAGCTGCAAATGTAACACTTAAATGTAAACATTACAATGATACTTAACTGTTGTCACCTGAGCAGAGACTTTGCAATTTGATTTATGGAAGATGAAATGTTAGGACAAAATGTTCAGTGAGGAAAGTTAAAGTTGCCAGCAGACCGGGAAGCACCCGGCTATGAATTGTTCCTCAAACAAGCTGCACTGGTTGTGCAAAATAGTGGCAGCAGTTTGACTGCCCGATTACAAACAAAGATGAGTCTCTGTCAGGAGATTAAGTTACTAAGATGTCTGCTGCCATTTAGCCTTTGCAAATACTCCCGTCACTCACCTTGTTTTCTAAGTAATTTGAGCAGAGCTTTTACAAGAGATCCCAGATTGAGTAGATGAGGTGCAGACACATGAATCATAATAAAGGGCATGTGTCACTTTCATTTGGATATTGTTTTGCCATTGATTCCGAGAGCAATACATTTTCAAATCTCATTTTCTTTCCTAGACCTCAAATGTATACAGTGTTAGATTTCGGAAATTGCTACAGCAACTAACAGTACTAGGTTTTCTAATTCACAGATACAATCTCCACCTCTTCAAAATGACTGTGCTGATGCTTGATGATAACAATATCCCACACCTCTTATATAACCAGCATGAAGGATAAAATGACAAGTCAGAAATATTACACTCAGTGGAAATTCTACTTTAACGTGTTTTTAATCATTTGGTGCAGTGCTGAGAGCGGCCTTCAGCGGAACCTCATGCATCACATTGCTCTTTCCACTGCAGGTATAGCTGATCTAGGATTATTGACTTTGGCAAAAACCTCAGATATTTCCAAATGTTCTGGCATTAGTTAAGATGGAGACGTCTTATAGAGAGAAGAATGTTTGTCCCTTCTGTGGAGAGAGAAGTGGAGTGTGTGTGAGATATTTCAGTTTTTAATATGAAGTAGCAACCATGATAAAAGCCTTAGAATAAACATGTATAAAAACAAGCAGCCTGGTCGTCTGAGATAAGAGCAAAAATAATAGCTGGTGCCTGATTCATGATGTGGGCAAGCAGAGCTGAAAGTTTACCAAGGTAAAAGAATGCATGATTAATGGGAGCTGACTGTTACAGACATGATATGTCTGTAAAAATGTTTCTAAGATGTCACTAAGGCTGGATTAGGGCTGCATAACCAATTGTTTTTTACACTGTTTGCAAATCCTAAAAGCTGGAACTTAATCGTTATTGTTATTTTTAATAGTGTTATACTTACACGTTGGAAACTATTTATATTTATATGTTAAAAAACATAATTATTATACTCAAATACTGTTAGCAGCTGTGAAAACCCAACATTATTTAGCAACAGCATAAGGCAGTAATGATAGGATCAATATCAGTATTGGTATTATTTAGTAAAACCAGCGCAGACATCTAGTTGAGAAAATAGAAATAGATTTATATGCTCAAAGAAGTGAAGTGAAGCATGTCATCTGATATGTATGAATTTCAGTATCTGTGCAGGTGCAGCATAAAAAAGGAAAAGTTCCACTTTGAACGCCTTGTTCTGAACAAAAAACATTCCGAGACTAAATCAACTGATAAATGAAAACGGCTGTCCATTATTATATATTGATGCGGGGCTTATAAACACCCCCAACTTCACTCTATGACTACTGGTGAATGGGGCGGGCACACTAAAACTCAGGTGGCTCTAAAATGAACAATGCAATGGTCCTGCCCGCACAAACACTACAGAGTAAACATTACTCATTTCCCTTCATCCACATTCCTGCTGGAGTGTATTTATTTGTTGGAGTAAGAGGAAGAGGTAGTTCAAGACATTCAGAGACCTTGAAGACCTGCTGAGGGAGCATTTCACTGTCAGCCAGACCCTTATCTCAGGGTGTTTGTCTGTTGTGTTCCCATTATTCTTCACAACAACCTCTTTCCAAAAAGTGGAGTTATTTCTTTTACTAATTAACAGGAAATCCAATTCCGTTTGGAGGACATGCTTACATTCATCTCCGTTTCTCAATCAATATAGGTTTGAAAAGCTCTGCTGATTTTAAGATTGATTACTTGATTTTTGTTTCTAATTGTCAGAATGACTTGTTATTTTACAGAACTAACATCAAACAACAACAATAATAATGAAGTTTATGATCATGTAGTATTTTGCTTGAAAAGTTATAAGCCAATCATGAAAATGGTAAAATTTCAGTTGTATAACTAATCTGTTAATCAACGCAGAGATAGAGCAAGAGTAGTTAATAAATATCACCCCATCCTGTGATGTAGGAACAAAAAATGAAATACAATACTCACACCTAGCTTTGTTTGGGGAAAAATGTGTCTGACACAGCAGGCTCACACCTCTGAATCGCTGTCTAGGAATGCAGTGGACTTGAATGTGCCGTTACCTATAGGACTTAACAAGAATGCCAGGTTTACTGGAACAAGAGTGACCTCAACTTGTAAGAATGCCACACAAGGTGGAGGTACATGGTGGAGGCAGAGTGGACGCATTTGGACAATAGACAAAAGGAAAACCACTGAGGGTTTTAAACTAGGACATTTTATTTTTACTGTGCTTTTAAAAAATAAACTGAAGAGATTGAGCTCTTTAAGCTAAATGATTACCTTGCAAAACATGCGAGCTGTGATTAGAGCAGCACATTTGCTGCAGCAAAATCCAGAAGTGGGATCTGCAGCACATGGAAGTTGAGCATGGCAGCTCATACTTTCACAGCAATTCAACTATCTGCAGGATTTTTAAGATGTTGCAGACAAATGTGCTGCTACAAAGTTAACAAGACAGTACACATGTCTGAAAGGAGAGAAGGGATCAAGTGACACAGTTAAAACAGAGATGTGGCCCCTGAGATGATACTGAGATGTCAGTGTTGCAAAAGAAAGAGTGAAATCCTAGGTTATGTAAGGACGCTGCTAGATACTATTTCAGTTGCCAGAATCGGGCAACATAGTCAGCATTAACTAGAACTTGAAGAACCTTAGGTCCAGACTGCAGCCATAAAAACCAAAGTATTTTTTAATATATTCAACGGCATTTGGCCAGGAAAGCCTGTGCCCCAGTTAGCTAGATTGACTGTTGCAGGCACCCAGTTCTTACTCATCTGCTTTAAAATATTAACAGTGATGGATACAAAATAAAGCAGCTGGGATTTTGTGGTCGGTGAGTCATTAATTAGGGCTGAGCGATTTTAGAGAAAATATTTAATTGTGATAGATTTAACAAATGATGAAACTGTACCACATAAAGTTGAGAACTTAAAGCTACAGAATTTAACTTCTGTTGCCAAAACACTGCTGGTGTGGTTACCCACCGGATTTACTCACTCCTCAGGTGAGCCTGCAGAGCTTTCTGAAAGGACGATTCTAGGTCAGTAGTCCAATTGTTCTCTTTTAAGATTTGGTTTGAAAGCTTGCTGCTGTCTCCTATTACTGCCGTAGCTGTTATCAATCTGTGTCACCATAGACACAAAACTAAACACCATTATGTTGACTGAGAGAGTTGTGCGGAGCTGATAAGCTTAATCAACAACCAGTTATATGAACTCATTTGACAGTGGTTTCAATGAAATGGACATTAATTTAAAGATATCAATTGTTTCCACCATCCTTGTAAGATTTTTTTTCATTTGCACTTAACACGATCAATCAATAATGGAACACTTAAATTGCAGCCTTTGCTAATTACATTGTAATTAATTGTGATTACAATTTCAAAATTATCAATCTTTCCAACTTTCACCCAATTTCCGATCAGATGCCAATACCTAGATTAGATATCTGCCAATAGTGATATCAGAGCTCACTTTTTCTTGAACAACAGTGTTGTTATTGCTGTTAGTAAAATGTGTAAAGCCTGGGACACACCAGCTTGACAGTTGGCTGAACGTAAAGAACGACATTATACTGCAACACTGTCCTGGACTGGCATGTGTCAGAGGAAAAGAGTTGCTCTCCCTCATGTGAGCTATTTTATCTCACATTACAACATATGACTGCTTGCCAAGGAGGAAACCCTTGCTTGTTATATCATGTCGGGATCAAGCCACAGGTTCACTACCCCTCTCAAAGCAATCTCATCAAGGGGCAATGACCCGTGAAACCAAAGAGCGAACATCAGCTTCAGTGTGACAATCATTAAGCCTTCAAGCAGAGGGTCAAAGTCTTGGATAGTTTCACTGACCAATCGATACTCCAGACTCCAGAGTGTAGATTCGCAATTGAAACTAGAGCCTGGTCCCTTTTCCACGCAGAGGCCTGTCAACTGTGACAGAACAAGTACGACATGATCCTACATGGTGCATGTTGAGCAGAGAGGCCTTTAAACAATGATAACCCATTTACAAAAAAGAAACAAACAACAAACCACAGCAGAAGCCTCTGGGACTATCCACCAGGCCTATTGTAAGTGCACCCAACCATCCCCAGAGAAAGCAGCCAACATGGTGAAAGCAACATTAAAAACAAATGCATCCATGTCAATGCAAATTATTCCCCCACTTTCTTTCTCTGGAAACTAAGCCTCAGACTATGACTTAACAAGACACGGGCAGTAGCAGGCGTGTTAACACTCACTGAAAGCAGGAGTTGTGCCAGATGTCATGGAGGACTTTCATGTGAAACGAATCTTCGATTTTTTCTCCACAGCCCACACAGTAACGTGCATCTGTACCTGCAAAACAGAATCAAAATGATAATAATATAATCGGCAACCCTTTTGCTTAAAACTGATGTTGCAATGTAGGGTTGAATTTTCAGTTGGTAAAAGTGAGTATTAACTAAGCCAAACT
Source organism: Brachirus orientalis (assembly GCA_016785285.1). Taxonomy (NCBI): domain Eukaryota; kingdom Metazoa; phylum Chordata; class Actinopteri; order Pleuronectiformes; family Soleidae; genus Brachirus; species Brachirus orientalis. The sequence goes on along the minus strand of JAFBJR010000427.1, from coordinate 1,746,705 downwards.
GATAAACAAACTCGTTTGTGTGATGTTTCAATGACAGGACTATTTATTCGATTAATAACAAACTATTCTGATAGTAAAATTTTCACTTTGCGTATTTTCTTTTTCTTTTTCTCTTAATATTAAAGATGTTAGGTGATTTGAGCTTCTTTAATGAATAGCTTCATGTTTCTTAGCTTCTCTTAGACAGCATACTGCATTTGTTTAGTTTGTAGAGAAAATATATTTAAGGACGTCTGGGTAACACTTTTCATCATTTAAAGGACCAAACAACACAACGATTAATCGACAAAAACATTTATCAAAATGTTAATCGATAGTGAAAATAATTGTTAGTTGTAGCCCTACTCACTGACATGTCTGTAAACAGGTTAACAGTACAAGCTTTTTGGACTCACCGTGTTAAACAGTAGAACAACAACCATTTACTTAAACGAAACCAGCAGAAGCTCTTCTCTGTGTTAAGTTACAACCTGAAACGTTCCTCACCTTCTGGCTCCTCCATCTACTCTCTGACTGTCGTCGATCCTCAGACACTTTTACAAACTTCTCATACTGAAGCGGGAGAGCTGCCTTGCTTACTCGTCTCCGTTGTCCTGCCTGTGGACGCTCAGCCTCCAAACTCTGAATGCGCCAAGAAACAAAATAGAGTCCCGCAAATTCCTTCAGACCTCCACAGAAAGTTGAAGAAACCTCACTTGTGCGAGTGTTTCGTCTGTGTGTGGACGGAGGCGCTTCCTCGCCTCTAGCAGCCCGAGTGACGTAATGCGCTCCTAAAAATTCCTCTACGGAGAGCGGAAGGGCTCAATTCCACTGCAGCACCTGGAAACAGGAGAGACTGAGGTTTGGCCCCAAAATTACACGGAGCAAAACGAGCGCCATCTGCCGACAATATGACAGCACTGCTCGCTGCTTGAAAATAAAAGTCCTTTTACTATTTTTCACATTATGTGTATACGGGTGAACCAACATTGTTTTATACGTAAATTGAGACTTTAAGCATACAAACATCTACTTTTTGAATGAATGTCTTCTAATCTTTTACATTGTTCTGAGAAACTGCCAACTCAATTTCGTTGTACTGGTTCAATGGCCTCTTGCCCTTGCAGCAAGACGCCCAGGGTTCGCGACCTGGTTGGAAGAAGGGCCCTTCTACATGGAGTTTGCATTTTCTCCCTGTGTGTGCGTGGGTTTTCTCCAGGTTCTCCAGCTTCCTCCCACAGTCCCAAAACATGCAGATTTGGGGATTAGACAAACTGTCTCTATGTGGCCCTGTGATGGACCGGTGACCTGTCAAGGGTGTACCCTGCCTTTGGCTTGTGTGGGATTGGCACCAGCGCCCTTCGCGACCCTTATGTGGAGGATAAAGTGGTAGAAGATGAGTGTGAGTGATTAGTGCAATGGCAATAACAAAAAAAAATCTGATTCTTCTGATACACATACACGCTTACTGTTATTACTGGCACTTGATGTTTATCCCTATAAGGAAGACAAGTCCCTATAATGTGACTGTGTAAACAGATGTAGGTCCCCACAACATAAGGAATACCAGGTACACACACTTTGTTTGCGCAGCATTTGTTGTTAGGACCCTCATAGACATAATGGATTCCCTAGCCCTTTACCCTAACCTTACCCTAGCCGTCACAACTAAATGCCTTATCCCAACCCTTAACTTAATCCAATTTCTAACCCTGACCCTACACACAGATTTTTAACAGATGTAAGGACTAGACAAAATGTCCCCACTTTCCCAAAATCTCCTCTTTACCTATGGTTTATAAGTTTTTGGTCCTCACATAGCTACACATACAAGATTGCACACACACAACCTTGTTTTTATAACTTAGTGAGGACACATCATAGAGATAATACATAACCTAACTCCTTATCCTAACCCTAACCCTAAAACCAGGTCTTATAAACCTAACAAAGTAGACATACATTTGTATGGTTCATGGATCAAAAATATATAAATACAAGCACACACACACACACTAGCCCCCATCCTAACCTTAAAACCCTAAACCAACCCTAAAACACACATTTATTTATTTTTCAGATTATCTTATACCATCATTATAGAGTTTTTACTGGCATTCTGTTTATAATTTCATGTTTACATATTTTACCGTAATGTGTTTGTATATAGTTGTAATTGTGTATATATTTTGTATTCTATTGTATTCTTGTCTGCCTTTTAACGCACATTATACCTTCAGGTTCAATGTCTGATGTCTAATGCTGCTGTAACAGCACAATCTTTGGTTTATTAAGGGTGGTTTTTACATTTTCTTATCTGCTATAGTAAACATTCAGACACATACACTGCATAATTTCCTAAAATAAGAGGCGCTTGTAACCGTTGTAATTTGTAAATCTACAGAAAGTTGCTGTGAGCAACCAAGTTCCGGTTTCTGTCAATCTTCAACTTCAAAATAAAACGAAAAATAACTTGCAAGTTACACAGTTTAGATATATAATGTAAATGCATCTAAACGTGTAGATTTCTTTAATCTGTTACATTTATATACGCACACGCACACAAATTAACAAATATAAAATAATGATAATTTATTTAGAGAATGTTTAACGGGTCTATTAGACCACTTGTCATAAAAATGAGAAAAACATATTTTAGAAATCTCTTAAAAACTTGGTTGAATCTAAAAATCGTATTGTTATTTATTTGGCAAATAACAAAAAGTAAATTCACCTTTTTATAGCCAAATTTGATCCTCTCTGAGAAGTCAGAAATTAATTAAGCAGGACATTCAACCACTAAAACGAATTTGTATTTTCAGGAATGCAGGTAAATAAGTATAATTTGACATCTTAATCAAAACATAATAATGTGCTATACAATTATTTTCTGTTTCTTTGTGAAACAGTAAAATTGAAAATTCATGGATAACAACAATAATCATGTTATAGCATTAAAAATATAATTTCAGTTAAAAAGCTTCTACATACTTAATATTCCAGAAACATAAAAAAAGTATTTTGAAAATTACCAATGCTGTTAATTTAGGGCAGTGGTAGCATAAACATTATATTGGGTGGTCTAATAAAGATTTTAAACACCATACACTTTTGTATTATTTTAGATTTGTAAATTTGTTTTATATTTACAACATTACTTTTGATAATCTCTTGTGACTATATGACCAAAAGCAAGGGGAAAAAAACTGTACTGTTCCTTTAAATCTGGCTCTTATTTTGTAAATGTGCATCTTTACACGCCTGCTAGCTTAACCCTTCCTCCTAGCAGGATGGAGAATGACATCCGCGGTTACGAGACACCGGCAGCCAGTCATTGGTGGGCTTTGTACTTTTCCACGCGTGTTCGAAGGAGACACTCTATTTGGTCTGTCGTGCCGGAAGTTTACTTTTACTGGACATTATTATTTAAGAAATAAATAAGGAGACAGAAGGACAGTGAGTTATTGTAATGTGAGAGTGGGACAGTGTCGCGCAGCAACGCAGCTTAAAGCACCTCTTACTTAATCATCATCGGACACAATTATGGATGCTGACGCCGATCATTCAAAGACTGCCGCTAACCCGAGGGACTCATGTGCTCTGAAGCCGTCGGACCTCAAAGGGGTCCCCGAGAAGACTGTGGGGGGGAGACCAACGTGGAGTGGGCGTCTGGAGTTCATCCTGGCGTCGGTGGGGTACGCGGTGGGACTGGGCAACGTCTGGAGGTTTCCCTACCTGTGCTACAGCAGTGGTGGAGGTGAGACCCACACACAGAGAGGCAGACACATGTCAGTCACGCCGGTGAACTTGGTTAGGGGAGGTTTGGGGGTTTTTCTGGTAAGAAAAGGGGGGTGGAAGTGCCTCATCACGTCGTACAAGTGTCCTCGGGTGTTTGCATGTCCTCTTTTCCGGGCAGCATTAACATTCACTTACAGCACATTATCAGAACACACTTTGTCACATTCCTTTACAAAACCGGATGACATACCAGATAACAAAGGTCAATCTATTCGGTGTTGTATGTTATAATTTTAATGACTTAAGTATCTTTATTTATCTTTCTATCTTTTTGATCTTCGCCGCTATCTGTTTGCCAGTGTATAATGTCTTATGTAACCTATAGATTGTCTTCTGTGTGATAATAACTCGGTGGAGTTTCAAATGAATTAAGTGGTTTGAAGATGAACACAGCAAGTGCATGAACTGTAGTGGAAAATCCTGCTCTTTATGTGTTTAATTAACGGTTGCAAGAAATGAGAGGTAAAAATACTTTCATTCCAGCAGTCTAATTAACAAAACTCCCCAACACATGTAGTAAATGTGTGGTTGTAAGTCACTGTTTGCTTAGAAGTGTTTTACAAGCACAGTCTCTGGAGCCTCATTTTATTGTATAAGAATGACTCAGCAAATTTCCATAGAGAAACTGTCATTTATGGATAAACACTGTCAAACCTGCAGTGATATGAAATCATATTTTACTTCTATAGCTTCACATCGTCATGTACATTAGGGCGGTCATCTTTTTTTGAACATTTTCTGACCAAATAAATTTAACAGGAAGGAATCTGGTGGAACCAGACTCAAAGATGGACAGTCAACTGGCCTAGCTCGTTGGTTGTGAGTGTGTGGTGACACTGAGTAATTAATGAAAATAAAATTAAGTATTTTAAACCTAATTTTTTCGAAGTAGTACTTTGAAATTCTGCTATGTTGTCAATTGTTGATAAACAGAACTTCACTTTGTAGGGACATGCAATGATAATGACCTAACTACCCAATGCATTTTACATTACAAATGATGGAGGGAAGGTGGAAGCATAAACGTTATGGTAGCTAAGAGCGATGGCAGTGGACTTTAGGTGAAGGGATTATCACTGGTATAAAGCCTGGGTGAGGTGAAGCAAATGTTGAAAGAGAACTTAAGTTGGACAAATTAACCCTGGGTTCTGGGGTTAATTTACCTAAGTTTCCCCCGAACATTATCTCCCTCACTACCCTACATACCGTAGGGTATGTCTTTTGCATGGGTATGGACATTTACAGAATACATCCTCTAGAGGGCAGAACCAAGCACCGAGTTGCAGGCATCAACAAACGTGGCGACTATTGAAGAGGTTATTTTATTGTGCTCGATCTGAAATAGATGGAAATGCAAGTGGATTTCACGTGGTGGGGGTGGTGGAATGTAAGTTGTCCCATTAATGGAGAACATTAGTTGCATATCTGCCACAACTTTTGACAACTTGCTTTGCTGAATAGACCCTCAAATCTAACATGCCACAGTGCCAGTGATTAAAATGCCTTGCAGTCACTCTCCATTTTCTGGCTGCAGGGATAAGCCAGGAGGCTCTGACAGCCAGTGGTAAATGTCTGTCAGACATTTACCACTGGCTTGGTCGTTTTCCTGACTGATTGGACTTTTGACTCTATGCTGCCCTCACATTTTCCGGTGGTATTGCACCATTTTGTCTCCATCTCTGTTTTTTGCAAAGAGTATAAATGAGCCTTAGGACAGTCAGTCAGTGTTGATTCGGTGGTGGTCTGCCATGCATCGGACAGTGTATGAAAAACAGTGTGTCATGAATTATGCAGCTCCTAACATATTGCTTGCCACACACACAATTGTGCACAGAAAGGGTCACGCACTTAGAGAGTCGGCCCCACTTATAACATATCGTATGCATATGTGACGCATCTTTTCCTGTATGTTATGAGTTTATTGCACACCTGATAGTTGAGCCGCTGGTCACTGGATAACATGCTGACTTCCCTCAGCTTCTTGCTCCAGCCAATCAACTGTTAACGTGCCAAGTCGAGAGTCCATAAAAAACGTCACTGACATAAAACAAAGTTCCTTCCATCTGCACTCGATTGCTTTTTATTGCAGAACTGAATTTGAGAGAAGTTATACTGAACTGATTGTTAAGGACGTAGCTAATATTACAATTATATCAATTAACATGTCAGTTTAACATCTGTTCACTTCTTGTATTACAACTTATAAACCTGTTTAACAGGAATCTCAGTTTGTCTACTTATGGTAGTTGCAACATAGTATTCATAGTCAGGAACAATACTAGAACAGCTTAACAATCTTTATCATTCTATTGTTATTCACTGTTATTTCATTTCAGGTGCCTTCATGATCCCTTATCTCACCATGGTGCTCCTGTGTGGCATTCCTCTGCTCTTCATGGAGTTTGCTATTGGACAATACACTCGTTTAGGGCCAGTGCATGCTCTCGCCAAAATCTGCCCTTTGTTCAAAGGTGAGTGACTCTTAAGCCAAAGGTTCCTCTGTGATGGGAAGTAAATCCTCCTCTAACACAGACTGTGTTTTTTTGTTTTTATTTATTTTTTGACAGTCACAATTAGGGCTGCACACATGAATAGTTATTATTAATTGGCAACTATTGTGATAATTGATAATTCATTTTGAGTGTTTGTGGTCAAAATGACACACTTATGAATATCATCATTTTTAGGTTTTGGAATAAACCTGTAACAGACCGAAAAAAAAGTCAGACAGCTGTGTGGCTTTGCTACGGACACACATGGACCTGATCGAGTAAAGGGTGACGAGAGTGTGAATTGTGTCTTAATATATTACTTTTAGTTATTCGGAGCAAGCTGAACCATAATCCTCTGCCATGCAGTGTTTCAGACATATATAACACAGAGTTTTAATTTATGGGCAGGGGGTTTTAAGTTTTTCTACCTGCTAAAGAGGAGACCCTTAAAGAAAAGATTCAGGAAGCACAAGTATGTCCATGATGGGATTTTATACTTTGGCTTTAGAATGTTTTATAAATCTTCTGAATCCTTGTCTGCTCCAGAAAATGACAGAAGGACTTTGGGTATATATTGACCAATATATCCTCTCTCGCGTTGTTATCAGGAAGTGGGGTTGTAAACAGTTTCTCTAGAGTTTTTTGGCATGGGTGGATTTTTTCCCCATGCATCTTCTTAAATCTTTTCAGTGTTGGGGGTTTGCCAAGTGGCCATGTTGAGTAAAGCCCTGTTTGGGCGGGATTAGTTTTATATGGAGAGGTGGAGTCAAGTAATTGTTACCAGAACTACACAGTGATTTTAGCCCCGTCCTAAAGTACCATGTCAGCAATCATTACCGGATGATGTCAGTAAAGATTATGGAGGCTTTTACCTTGGGTAGCAACGTCAGTAAATCGACTTACCCCTCCCATTGTGGTAGTTTTACTGAGATTTCTGTCCTGTGGTAAAATTACATTATTCCACCTGCCCATGTAAAACTAATCCAGTCCAAATATAAGATGAATCCCCTCAGTGTGGCAGAGTCTGCATACAGTTTTTATTTGTCTGTCACCTTATTTCCTTTCTCATTTCTTGACACAGGGAAACAGAAATCCTTCCACATCAGATTTAGAACCCAATGAAGCATCCACATATTGAAAATCTTTGTCTTTGTTCTCTTGAAAGGATGATAGGCATGCATAGTAAGATGGTCCCTGTAGTTCTCACCTGTGTTTGCCCTGCTCCACTACCACTAGAAAATAAAGGTTTTTGCCTGGAAGACCTGTCATTTGATACGTCACATGTCCATGATGGTTCTGAGACAAATTCTATTCATGATATTTTAAATCATTATTTGAATTACCGTTTCATCTCTAATTCTTTGCTGCTCTTCTCTTAATGCTTTCTATCAGTCTTCTTCCTCCAGTGCATCGTAAACTAAAGCACGACCTGCTTGAGGGCCTTGTCTTTGCAATGTCTTCATGGAAACTGAGTTGCCCTCTCTGGTTCACCCTCATCTCCTGTTATAAGAAGGCCTGCTTAGGTTTTTGGGTGGGAGTTTATGTCATCTCTTGATTCCATGAATGTGATTCTATGCCCTGGTGGCCTAAAAATATTAATTTGTTCAATGGTGCAGCAGATAAATTCAGCGATTACTTTCAGCATTTGCTCATGCCTGGTGCCTGGTGCCAGCAAATAGAAACTCAGGGTTAAAATCTTTTTTTCCCTGCCTTATCTATTGGTGTCAATTAACATCCTCAAGCAAGTCGGGTTGCCTACAGCATGCAATAAATGTGAATGTTAGAAAACAACCATTAACCACAAAAGATGAAGATGCTCTCTCTTTGTTATGTTGTTGTAACAGATGCTAACGGCAGCAAACATGACCAAGTGTAAACCTGAGGGTTACCAGTTGATGTCCAGTTGTAAGATTTGTACAATCAGATCTCCTCTTTAACTGCCACCCATGACACTCTCCTTGGGCTCCTGTGGTGTCACAGTGGGCTGACCCCCTCCCCCTTAGATACACACAGTATGGTAGCGAGAAGGGAAGAGCTTTTCTCCAAGAAAGGCACAGTGTGGTCAAGAATTTGGAACTTGTTGGGCTTTGTGGTGTCAGATCGTGAACAAACCACCACCCACTGCTAGGTTTGTTTGAAAGCTGTTGCAACCACAGGGAACGGCACAGCGAACTTGTTCCGGCACCTCAAACAGTGACACACAGCTGAGGGGCAGAGATATCCTTTCCTGACCTGTATGACAGGAAAGGAACCTAATGGAGAGCTATTACTGATGGGTTCACATTGCATAAGGTCCTTGACTGAAGACATTGTTTGGAGTCAGTAGGAAGCTTGCTGAAAAGTTATATTTTTTCTATTATTTGCAATGCCAGGGCCCTGTGTCTTGTTTATATACTTGTCTCAAGGCTTGTGTTTTGTAACCCGAAATTATGTTCGAACCTTAAAGGGAAAATAAAAGGGAAATTTGTTTTGAATAATTTCCTAAAAATTTATAGACAAAAAAATTAAATTAATAAATTGAATTATATTTTATCATTATATCACCCAGCCCTACTCATATGTACTGTACGTTATTCTGTTTTTAAATGAATTAAAAACTTGACTTTTGACTAATGAGCCAAATATTCATTGAATTCATTGAGTCATTGAATTTTTTTTGAAAGTAGTGTTAAAATCCATGAGTCCAGTCTTGTATCTAGTCTCTTAAGCAGAGCTTAATGTTTCGTTACACCCATATGCTCCAGAGTTCCTCCTTGTTGACATGAGATATTCTGGACCAATGAAGGTTTAATAGGCTGGGCAGAACATTATACACAGAACAGATTAAGAACTTGATGCTTAGTGTGTCAGCCCTCCACACCTGAGACTATTGTTGTCTATAGCCTGTTTGTGTCTCTGCTGCTGCACACTTTCCATCTGCTTGCACATAGTCCCTCATCCCTCTGGACCAAGTCCCAACTCTCGTTGCCACTGGATTTGTTGTAGATGGATGTTGAAATGTTGTCTAAACATCTGTGCCCATCTGTCACCAATCACAATAGTAATTTATATTTCAGCCTAATCCCACCCCCAGCCAAAAAAGAAGCTGATAGGTTTTCCTAGGAATCCTTTGAAAGATTATTGTATAAATGTTACTATGATGTAGGACATTTTTTATACTATGTATTTCCCTAAGAGCTGCTGCTTTTGTCAAATGAAAACTGTTTTGTTCCACGGTCCACTGTGTTTGATGCCTTAGAGTTAGGTGAATGTGTAAAGGGGTTAAATACAGTACAGTAAATAGTATATTCTGGGTGCCTCATAGTTTGTAATAAAATATGCTTCTTTATTTTCTTAGTTAACAAATTGTTTCACATGTTGATGGATGAGAATTTCTTAAGCAAATTTTACAATCACCATTATCAGTGTCTCTTTTGCTTTCTTAAAACAGCACATTATCCTAAATTTACTGATGTGTGAATTCACACCTAAGAAATAATCAAATGATTTGAAAAAATGACATTCCAATTATCAAATTCTGCACAGCTGAATGATCACTGAATTGCAAAAATGCTAATGGAAATTAAAATGAGATGCATCCAATTCTCCAACCATAGCTCAGCCATCAACAATTATTACGTGTCTGTGGGTGTGGATTGAAAATGCTGTTTGACTTGTTCTAATCTGAGATTTTTCTCCATAGTTTTCTTATCTCCTTAAAGACAGAGATAATCTACCCGGTCAAAACGTTGGTCCTTCACTTGATTTTTCGGTCATTTCTTCCTGGTTAATGCTCTGTCCTAAACAAGGGCCAAAAGCAGGTAGTTTTTTTTCTGTCTTTATATGTATATGATTTCCCTTTGCAATACAAGTGCAGTTGACTGTGATATACCTGTGATCAGTGATTGAGCTGCACACAAATATCTATTGCAAATCATATGCACATTTCATTAATTGCTGAAAAATGAATGTTTAATTTTGACTGTTGAGTTTTTTATTGAATAATTTGACTCATTGGCTTTTTTTCTTAAGAACAGGTGGGGTATGAGAGGACATTTAAAAAACACAGTACACTTGCGACTTGAGCTTCACCTACATCATCTTGCTACCCTTGTCCACTCCAGTTGCGTACCAAAAAAGGTTCCATTTTGTTTAGGGTCATATAATCCATCCACTGGTTTAGAAAATGGTCTAATATTATTGGTGCATTCCAGCCTTTAGTTGGAATTTCTGAGTCCCTAGTAAAAGGTTTTAACTAACTACAACTTTCCAGCTTGAAAATGTCAGAGAAACCTTACAAAACTTGATGTCGGATTCCAAAATGGCTACCCCTTGCCTCAGTAGTAAAAAAAGACTGCTCCTTTTACTTAACAGAGCTCCAAATATCATGTGACTCACACCCTATGAACTGCCATCATGGCAACATAAGATGTGTCAAGAATAGAATCAGACCGGTCCAGTCAGAGTGCACTTTAAATCCACGGAGTTCGACCAGTATATCTCAAAAAATGACAGAGTGAATATATCTGATTCTTATAATGACCCGGCATGGTTTTTATGAGAATGGTAACAGCCGGAGAGGACATTTTTCCAGAGCAGCAGTATCCCGACATCTTTATTAACTTTCATTCATCTTACTCCGGTTTCTTGATGGGCTTCCATCGCTCTGCTTTCTTCTGCTCACTGTGAACAATTCAACTCCACAGTGTCTCTGTTGGGATCCAGTAAAACGCTCCTCCTGTTAAACTGGTCAGGCTGTTCTGGCATCACGGGGCACAACATCTATCCACTATCTTCACTTTTATGATAAAAACAGGTTCTCTAATGTATTGCCTGATTCATATTTTGTCTAGTATATTAACCGTCAACTATCTTGATAATCTGCCATGTTTTTTCAAAAATTGCAACAAACCTTCTGGTATTTCAGCGTCTTGTATGGGAATATTTTCTGGTTTTTTTGCTCCTTATAACGAAGAAATAATTAAAACGGAATATTTCTAGTTTGTGGACAAAACAATACATTAGAGGACATCATTTCAAAGTTTGATAAACACTGATCAACATTTTTCAACATTTTATGGCCAAACAAGTACTTGATTACTCGAGGAAAATAATCGACAGATTAATTGATTATGAACACAATCGTTAGTTGCCGCTCTAACGTCTATAGAGGTGAACAGCATCGTATCCTGCCAGTGTATCCTGGTTGTCAGATGTCGGCTACCAGAGCTCTATTCCGCCTCTGGTCTCACATTAAGTCAGTCAGACACACAGTATTGTTCGGTCTATATTCTGAGACATTTTTTTTTACGCAGCTTGTGTGTGCAAAATACAATGTAGTGGGTTGTTATTGACATATTGCTAACAATGACTAACCTGGGATAGGTTCATGTCCAAATCTGTATGTTTTGGACCGTGGCCATAGAACATGCAAACTCCATGCACTACTTGTTCCGACCAATCGCAAACCCTGGTCTTCTTTCTGCAAAGGCAAAAGTGCTAAGCACGGTAACAAGAAGATAATAATCGAAAGGAATTATTAAAAGTTAATACAGTTCCCGTTTCTGTCAGAGAGAGGGAAGTGTATACTGAAGCTTCTTATCTATTGACATCCTGTAATCTAATGAAGCTGTGTGTGTGAGACTACAAACAGTTACTATGGAGGAGGTAGAGTTGGGAGTGTCCTGTCTGAGAAAGCTTTGATAACTCTCCCTGGAAAACACCACTGTTTGCTCTGCCTTGTTTTTGAGTCCAGCAGACTGAAAAGCTTTGATAGCTTGAAATTCCCTATCACCACACCACTTGAAGTAGGTCTGGTGCAACAATGAACCAGTCAACCACGTACCCTAGATATAAAGAGGGAGTTAGTAAAACAGCCAATAACAAAGGAAGGAGTGCTCAAGATGAACCATGCCCAGTGGTTTTAGCTGATCCTACAGATTAAGGGTACTTCAGCTGTCTTTGTCATTATGTTGACTCCGAACGGCCTCTCCTTGCATTCCATTCACCCACAGTTTTTCAAAATGTCTGGAAAAATCCTCTGTGTTCATGACAAAATTGATATCAATTAAAAAAAAAAAAAGTCAAACATGCCAAATATAACATGACAAGACAGGCATGGGAATGACTGCAGTTTTGAAAATGTGCTTATTTGCCTTCTTAGTAAAAATTAAAAAAGAAATGTGATGCCCGTCTGATATATAAACAATAAATTCATAGCTGGAGTGTGCAGCCAGTAAAGTTTGCTCTGCCCCAAAAATGAAAACATCAGGAAACAGTTATTGCAGGGCTTCTATTATTTCTTTGCCAGTAAAGGTTGCTAGGCAACCCATGAAGACCCCAGGAAAGTTAGTAGCCCTTGCCAAGAAATAGTCCACTCCACAATCCCTGTATAATGGCAAGTTGTTTTCTTTTCAGTTTTTATTATAAATAATTCTGTGCCATGTCACATGCCATGTCAGCTTGTACAGCTGCTTTTAGCACGTTTTTGAGGGAAAATATGACGCAACACAATGAAAGAGGCAAGTTGGTCAGTACAGGACTTTACAGGGAATGCCTTTGCTGTATTTCAGCTTTAACCTCATGTTCTTTAATCACAAAGCTCTGTCCACTATGCTCATTTGACTTCAAGTCAAATCACACATTTGTTGTTGAGCACATATTTGTAAAATAATCAAAACAGCTTATCCAAAGAATGGGTTGGGCTTTCTCTTGCCTTCCATAACCATTAAACCTTTCAAAGTCTAGCTTTTACACAGTTTAAACAACCAAAAACATTATAAAAATGCTAGTATGAGATTTAGTTACCTTTGGACAAAGGCATACAAGCTATTCACTCTTTAGTCAAGTTAACCAGCCACAATTTTCCAGTAATTACTGAACTCGAGAGATTCACTAAAAGAAATAAGTTAAAGACCTGGGCAGCTGCATTAACCCAAACCTGTGATTGGGATAAAGAAGACCATCAATATTTACTTCAGTACTATTTCATTTAATGTGGTTTTAAATGTCCTTGACAATAAAGTCCTCATTAATTCAGATTCCTGCATTTTTGGTAGAGCTGATTTTCTGGAAAGGGCAGTTTACAAAGAAAGAGCAAATAAACCTGAGCAAAAAAAAACAAAAAACGAGGCACCTTGAGCTGTTCTTCACTCTTATGCTGTGTCATTGCTCTAAATTCACTGAGGAGGAGACAGTTGGAGGACACAGTGAAGCACATATGGTAGCCACACAGTACGGACACACCCCTACCTGAAACCTGAAACCCACATAAAAACACAGGTGTTAAAAGACTGAATAATTTAATCTGTTGGAGAGCTTTCATCTCATTTTTACATGCTCTGGACAAGAACCTGTTTTACTCACCAGCCAAATGACACAGTGGAATTTCTAATCCATGCCTGAGGAATTTGTTTAATCCATAGCCAGTTTGCATGACTTTATTTTGGCCACCACCGCCTGGACAGTCCTCATGATAGTGACTCTTCTCTGTTGTCTGTTTCCTACATTATAACCAACATTTCAGTTCTTTGCCCAAGTAATTGACAATTTGCTTCAAACATAGGGACATTGAGTGCAATTTTAAGATTGTAAGTGGTAAAGTGTCCAATGTTTTCGTGACTCTCACTGTGTGTCTTTTTCCCTGCTACTTGTCACTCCTCAGGTATTGGTCTGGCCACAGTTGTAATCTCCTTTGTGTTTACCACGTACTACAATGTGCTCATGAGTTGGTCACTTTACTATTTCTTCAACTCATTTGGGGCAACGCTTCCTTGGAAGTCCTGTAACAACACTTGGAACGTGGTCGAAAATTGTTCCAGTGGCTTTGTCGGCAGTGCCACACACCTGCAGTCTGCCAGTCAACAGTTCTTTGAGTGAGTTGACCTCAAGGCTTTCATTGTCTTTACAGCATTATTTATATATTTTTCCACATAAGAGGTGAAAAAAATGTAACAATTATTTGTTCTGAAAAATAGTAATGAGCAAAAGTTAGTTGGGCTTATTGGGCTGCTAGTGAACAATATGTACATATGTGATAAAGCTTCCATCACACAGTCCCTTTTGTCATCTTGGTCCTCATTGGTCCCCAAGTTTTGATAAACCAGAGTAGTTGGGGTTAGGAGTATTAAAAAATATGTTTATATATCTTTCTCCAGTCTGAAATCATTTACTTGTGGTTGTGTGATGATGTGTGTGAAGACCCTTGTTATTTCATTGTATGTCACATATATAACGATAATAAAGATTTCCTATCCTATGCGTTCAATAATTTCATTTGTCTTTTCTCATTTTTCTCCATTAGTCACAGGCTTCTGGAGAAAACTGGTGGCATTGAAGAAGCTGGTGGCATTCGTTGGGAACTCTTTGGCTATCTAATTCTTGCCTGGGTCATTGTATATTTATGCATATTTAAAGGAGTCAAATCCACTGGCAAGGTCAGGACACTGCTGTTTTTTATTTTTGCAGATATTTAAAAAATGTGGCAATGACAATGATCGTTGTGTTTGGTCTGGTCTCATATCTTTATTTTACAGTTTGAAAGCCTGCTGTCTGATATTTTGTCACAGTTTGTCCCAGAAATAAAGACATAGACATTATAATCTATGGTCTGTACAGAGAGTAAGAAAAACAAACCTGTTTGATCACACAATTTAGGAAAAGTACATGATCAAATGAAACAGAGGAGTTTTAGCAGTTTGAAACGTATCAACATACATGGGTCTTTATACAGTTTTATGTGATATAAGCCGTGGCAACCCGTAAAAGGAGAAGCCGAAAAAAAGAAGATATAAATGTTAGGATTTAATATATTTACATGGAGACTCATAATCTGACTGTTTACCTTATTCTGAATGTTTACATAGTAGTATGTCACATAGCATAGTCCAGTTGTAATGTGGCTACATGGCTTCCACTGAAATGAAAACTGAAATGGGATGCTATAATCTGATTAACAGGTATGTATGTTTAACTCATTTGACAGAAAACATGATTGTTAATTCTGGATATGAACTTACTCAGGTGAAGGTCATCAGACAATGCATGACAGTGTCTTATTCATACCTTTAATCATGTAAATTTGTGATGGTAATGTTAATATGGTTATTTATTGGGCCACACACAGAATATAAATGTAATATAACTAAAATGCCAATCATTTCTCTCACTGAAATTAGGTCCAGCATATCTGTTGCAACTGATGCAGCCTCACCTACACAACAAACCCAGGCATTTATCTTTTTTTCCCTTTTTCTTCTCTAATGCTTTTGTCACACAGGTTGTGTATTTCACTGCCATATTTCCGTACTTCATCCTGTTTGCCCTGCTCATTAATAACTTGCAGCTTCCTGGGGCTAAAAATGGTATCCTCTACTTTGTGACACCAGTTTGGAGCAAACTGTTTAAAGTGAAGGTGAGACTCTGTCACTCATTTAATGAATGTATTACAAATTTGAGCTGAACCCTAACATTGATTACACTTGGCCTGCTATAACAGAAACCAGCTCTTAGATGTTCACATCAAATAAATTATTATCTTACACATTAGTGGTTGCCAAAGGGCTCAAAGGGTTGTATACTAAAAAAACAGCACAGGCCCTAAGGCTGGTTTTTCCAGTATCGAGAGAGTGAGTTGCTCAAAATCCTCAGTTGACATGTAGCTCTTTAAAGTCAATAGTCAATGAAACGAAGTCAATGAAATTTGTCAGCGTCGTTAGAATGACGCTGACAAATTTCATACGAGGTGTGGCCTTCAGAACAGGACACATTCAGAACATCAAAATGTTCAGTCATGATGATTTGACAATTTTGATGACAATGGACAATGAGTGTGTCATCTCTGATGACAAGTCCATTCCAACAGGACACTGTGACCCATTAGTGGGTCCCACCCATTATTCTCTCTTCAAAATGTTGGTTAGATGCACCTCAAAAGTTCTTAGAGAGCTGGTTGATTCACCCTAGAGCAATTTATACATTCAAGATACATTTACAAAAATTCAAATGAATGCATGGACTAGTGCAAACCTATACAAAGCTTGCTCAGATTTCCACACTTTCAATTGACTCCCCTGTAAGGTTAACAATTGTTTTAAGAATCCTGAATTACAATCTGTATTTGATTTACCACTAAAATCAAATCATTTCAACCTACATCTGTAAAAAGTTTAATCCAAACTGAAAGACAAAAGCAAAAAATCATGAGCACAAACATAACCTCCTTGGTGGAGGGGAAAAAATTAATCATTCTGTGTGCAGATGAATTAAGAATGTGCTAAAAAAAATTTTTTTCAAAAATTCAAAAGGTGCAGAGATGTATTGATGTGCATTTTGTATGATATAGTTTTGAGAATTTTACTTTTGTGATAAGCCAATACAGTATTTTAAGGAGATTTTTCAGATCTTAGATATTTATAATTAGCCTTAAAGATACTGTATATCATAATAAATGTGCAAAACAGTAAGACAAGCTTAAATTAAAAAACTAAAATTCAGGAATCTGAATTAATGAAGACTTTATTGTCAAGGACATTTAAAACCACATTAAGTTAAATAGTACTGAAGTAAATATTGATGGTCTTCTTTATCTCAATCACAGGTTTGGGTTAATGCAGCTGCCCAGGTCTTTAACTCCATTGGAATTGCATTTGGTTCCATGATTTCGATGGCTAGTTACAACAAGTTCAACAACAACATTCTCAGGTAAAGATTGGTTATTAAAGATGGTTAACTTTAGTTCTTTGTGCTTTCTCACAGATCTGACAGTTTGTGTGTTGGATGCAGAAAATACAACAGAAAACTGCATTACCGTATTTACCGATATTTTAATTTAATTTACATCTGAATTTTACTGTCATTTCAGAAAATACTGTATGAAAACCTTGACAATCTATTACCATTAAATAGTCATCATTATGTTCAAGCTGCTTTGTCTTTTTATGCCTTTGTTTTTCAAGGAACTTATTCACCTTTTCCTTCTGTCCTAGGGATACTTTGATTGTGTCATTAACTAATTCATTCACTAGTATCCTGGCTGGATTTGTGATTTTCTCGGCCATTGGGTACATGGCTCATATACATAACCTCCCAGTTGACAACATCGCTACAGATGGTAAGCACTAAAATTGCACCACATAGAAGACATTTCTCAGATTCTTGGTGCTGGAAAAAGGTGATCAAAACATGGGGTTATAATGTGTAAAATACTGTATAATGCCATGTTACAGAAACAGAGAGGTCGCCTTGCCCGTTTTTGTCCTCAAGACTTGTTTTGTCTGTCATGGTAGGATAAATCATGAATAACAAGATGTGCATATCTGCAAGGACTTTGCTTGAGGACAATGTGGTTATATACAGTTCCTTAAAGCAACACTACACACTTTTTACTGGTGAAGCTGTAGTTTTCACGAGAGAGTTCTGGGTCTGGGGGAGCTTTTTAAAGTGAAGGTTCTCACGTTAGGTGTGTGAAGCACTGTGATGGACGCACTCGGGTAACGTGATCACAAACATACTTTTCCTGTGTTTTGTGTAATAATGATCTTGAAATATATTTTGAGTTCATACAGACACTGTCCTTAATGGGGGCATCCGAAAGAAGCGGGTAGTTCAAAAAAACCTAAACCTTGTGTTTACATACTGTATTGTTATGTAAAAATAACATAACTGAAACTGGTACATAAGTCAATAGTAAGGGTTAAATATCAGAGACAGTGTGATTAGTAACAGAGATATCACATGGAATGACCCACAGGCTATAGATACTTACACACTATTCCGGTCTACCCACTCAAGTGGGGTCTGCAAACACTTTCACCATTTTTCTGGCAGTTTAACGACACATGCTGTGCGTCTTTGAGCCATTTTTTTAGACCCGCTTAAAAAGTCCTGAACAGAACACCGTAGAGAAACTGTTTTTACTCTTTACGCCATAATTCTTTATTCAACAGTTGTATTTTTTTTTTTTTTCACATCACTTGTTCTCAGCCACTATTTTCTAATCTGTGTAAAGGGGAGAAAATATGTCTTTGCTTCACATGGTCTTCAAGTTTGAAAATGTTTTTTGCCCTCAAGATATGGCGTCTTTCAGGAAGAACAAGGCAGATTTTCTGTTTACCCCGTTTCCATTTTAACGCAAACATATTGCACCACTTTGTCTTCAGTGCTAATGCATGAGAGGAGCTTGGCTGGAATGCAAATAACCCCATTAAATTGACATTTGATCTATTCTTTTAAAGAAACTTTTAAGTTGAACAGAATCACATAAGTCTGAATTTCACTACATTTGCATCTGACTCTGTAGAGCTGACAGCCCATCTGCTATATCATATTTCAGGTCCTGGATTGGTGTTTGTTGTTTACCCTGAGATCCTGTCCACTATGCCTGTCTCCCAGTTGTGGGCCCCTCTGTTCTTTATTATGCTCCTTTGTCTGGGGCTTGACAGCCAGGTAGGTAAACATCACTCCTTCTTACAAAATGAAACAGGACAACAGGAATTACACCTGTACCAATAAATTTGAAGTCACAGAGATTCTGTTGCGTACTGAATAAAACATCTCCCCCCAGCCGTGCATGTTCTGGTCCATTGTTTTTCTGTTATATTTACCTGATGTCCATTTTTAAATTAGAATTAGTTAACACATAAGCTGGAGAGCAATGGTTGATTGGGTGCCTTGCTCAGGGGCACCCTTAGCTCTTCAAGACCTTCTGGTTACCAGCTCAATTCATTTTCTCTTGGTCATAGGTTGCATTCAAATTATTAGATAGTTCAGTCAAATATCCACACATATTTGAACGCCAATGTACCATATGTAGACTCTGTATTGAGCTAGTTTTATTTGGCCAAGAAATTATGATACATTTAGATTTATTTTAACATTTTCTCAAATAAAGTGGCATAGATACCCCCCACACACCGTAGTTTGCAATTTGGATTTAAATTATGTTTAAGTTCATTTAAAATTCAACTTGTTTTCAGACAATGTGATTGTTTTTATTTTGTTCAACACCACAGTCAACATAGTAAAGGTTGTTTTTGAGTAGTTCTTAGTGTTTTAAGCATTGAGATTGATTTTTTTTTCCTCAGTAAAACTATGTTGTTAGAATGGAAATAATACTTCTTTTTCAAGCTGCTTACTGTCTGGCTCAATGTTAGCAGTGAAAGCAAAGCTGACTTACTTAAGTATCTGTTCATTTACCACAAGTCATACAATCACAGTCACAATAACTATAACAACAGTATAGCAGATTGCATGTTTTCCTTAAATGCTGCAGCCCTAGATGTGATGCATGATCGTACCAGAAACAGAAGTGAGTTATGCAGTCACTTGCAAAATTTTACAGATGTACTTCAACATTACCGGTTATGATGTTTTGTCATACATTATGCAATTTTACATTTTCCTGAAGAGTTAATGGGTGAAGCTGGATTTGGTGTATGGGATGGGTGCATAGAATATACGTAGCTGCTTACATGCTAACAATCTAAAAAATGTTGACATGCAAAACTAAGCAAAGATGTCATTTTACAACCAGAGAATGATGTGCAGTACAATTCCTATTCAAAACCACATGTTTTAACCTGGTTCTTTGCAGTCACTCCCAAAGAGAAATGCAAGAATATTATAAAATGACAACAAGTAAAAAGGAACTTTTACACTTGTAGTGGGATTGGTAAAATAACACCTGGATACTTTTGTGTGTGCTGCAGTTTGCAACAGTTGAGGTGGCTGTGGCATTCATTAAAGATGAGTATGGCCCCAGAATTCTGCGTTTTATAAAAAGAGAAGAGTTGGTAACCCTGGCTGTGTGCATTGTCTGCTTTGTCTTAGGAATCCCTCATGTTACAAAGGTACAGTATGAAAAAGCAACACTCTTATACCTGTCACAGAAACATGTCAGTAGTGTGTTGTGTAACATGCTGGGGCAAGTTGTATCACTCCTTGCACTTTTTTTTTATCTCTTCTCCTTTCTGCACAGGGAGGAGTCTTTGTGTTTCAGCTGATGGACCACTACACTGCTGTGGTTTCTCTGGTGTTCTTGGCTTTCTTTGAAGTCTTAGCTATCTGTTGGATCTTTGGTAAAATCCTCTTGAAGTTGATAACTTCCAACCCAAATTTCCCATTTATTTTGTGATATTTTCTTTTTATTGGGAAAATCATTATCAGGACTTCACATAAGAGCTTAGTTTTTACACAGAGCAAACTTTTTTAAATTCCTGTTATTTATAAAATAACTGTCTGTCAGTTAGCCCCCTCTGTCTGCTAAGGATCAGGAAGGGTAGATGCAAAGAGTGTCTTTTACATATCACTTTTCCTGGAGTTTCCATTCATTAAATAATATCCACATTAAAACGTATGAAGAATAAGCTTAACCACTATCATCATCAGGTGTCATGTAGAGAAAAAAGACATGGAGAAAGGGTGAGTCATTACAGAGTAGAGTCAAATAAAGTCAAATAAAGTCAGATCTTACATACGTTGTCCATTTAGTCCAGATCCTGTTAAACTTTTCTTTTTGCAGAGAAAATGTCAACTTGTCCATTATGTAAATCTGCTGAAAAATGTTAATCCATTTCTCAATGGTGGGTGGGTCTGCTTTTAACCGTTATCTTGTAACGATATTTGACTTGCTACCAACAGTATCGCGAGTAGCTTTTTTATTATTAGAGTTCCAATTTTCAAACTGAATATCTCCAAGATGCAACGTGTAAGAGTTAGGTGGGATATTTGTGCCAAGTATAATGTTTATCTGAATAATGATTTGCTCCCAATAAGTTCTAATTAAATATCCCATTTGTATGTTAAATGTGTCAGACATTTAAGCCCACAATCACTATATTAAATTTGAAAAAATCTTAGTAACATAAAATCAGTTTCAAGTTTGTTGTTAATCCAAGCGTTAAATCAGCTCTTGTCTTATTCACTCAGGTGTCTCTCGTGTCTCACTAATGATCAAAAAGATGCTGGGAAAATCTCCAAACCTCTACTTTCGCATCTGCTGGCTGGTGCTCTGTCCTATATTGGTGCTGGTGAGTTTTGATTCTTTTTTTATATATATGTATGTCTTGAACACCACATCTCGACAAAGACAACAGACAGGAAGTTGCATTTAAATTTCAATGTACATCATATCAGAAACTGTCCTGTGATTCTTTAGTATCAGTGATTATCTCATGTAAAGCCGGGGCCACTTATAATATAGAGGGGTCTCCCATTCATCCATGTCTTGGACAGGATTAAAAATGAACATATTTGGTTGAGGTTGAGCTCAGGTTGAAATAAAGTAAGAGAGTGAAGGTTGACTTGGTTTGGTCACGTGCAGAGGAGGATAGTGATTATATTGGACAAAGGATGTTGAAGATGGAGCTGCCAGGCAGGAGGAAAAGAGGGAGACCACAGAGAATGTTCATGGTTGTTGGACTGAAAGATATTCATTGCAAACAATGACTACAGTAGAGGTTTAAGTCTGGTTTAATACCTGCTGTTATTTGAATGGTGCTGGTGAGGTTTTAATTGTATAAAGAACATCTCTGCCATAATGTAATCAGTCTACTGAATGCCCAGGATCTCTCATTACAATCTATTGTTATATTGAGACTTCATTTTCTTCTTGTTAATCTCATTACAAAGGTGATACTGATCTCCAGCATTGTCCAGTACACTCCTGTCCGCTATGGGACGTACACTTATCCAGCGTGGGCTGAGTGGTTGGGCTGGGCCGTTTCACTTGTCTCGGTTGTGTGGATCCCACTCTGTGCTATTCAAGAGATCTGCAGAAACAAAGGCTCACTTCGACAGGTGAGTTCAAGGCATATCATTCGTTATTATTATTATTATTATTATTATTATTATTAGAATGTGGACAATTACAATGTTACATTATCTTGACCATTATTATTACAATGCAACTGGGAATAACATTTATTAGATATTTATTCATAAACCAGAACAGTTGAGATTCATTGCACCAGTGAAAATATTATTCTGTATATGTAATAGAAAACACAACACATTTGTTTTTCTTTCCCCCACAGTGAAATCTGTTTAAAAGCTATTTATTATGTCTATATCTTTTATATGTCTCTGTATTATAGCTACAGTTGACCGGAGTTGCTTGAAAAGATTTATTTTCTCAAACTATGCCTTCTCTAACCCACAGAGACTGAAAACAGCCATTACTCCTACAATTGACCTGGATGCTGTGGATCCCTTGTCAGAAAAACAGAATCTGGAGATGCAGATGTCAGAAACCTTGTTAAGTTTAGTGGCGTGACCAGGCAGGAGGCAAAACCCCTGACACAGTTCCGTTTAGAATTGTTGAATGTTTTGAAATTTAGTCACTGTGGTATACATAGTTTTTGGGTTAAGGTTGTAAAATTATAAATGTATCTTATTTGTTCTACCAAAGGATCAGGTCTTTAGTCTACACTAAATCCACTGTAGTGCTTCACTGTATTTGTTGAATTCAGCAGGATGAAAATATCCCCTTACACTTTAAACAAAGTTACTATTGAAAATCTGAGATTTTGTCCATCAGCCAAAGGCTAATTTAATTTAATTTAATTTAATTTAATTTAATTTAATATAGGCTCGAGTGGTCATTTTCACTTTCTAGGCTATGCAGGCGTTTGTTCTAACCAAAGTGTCACTGGTGACATACATGGGAAGGACTTACAATAAATGCAGTTGGAATTTAATAAACAACTGCGAATGACTCACGACATGAGACAGGCAGAAATCAGAGTGAACATTGAGAACAGCAAACAAATCCAAAATGGGGAAGGGCCGAAGATCAGAGTCCAGATATGAGTCCAAAAACTAAACAGGAAAAGAACAAGCAGACCAAAAAACTAAGCACAGGAAGACACAGGAGCACACGATCAAACATAAAACAATGCAAATTTAATTTTATATGTACAATGAGGACTAATGTCTAAAAAGAAGAAAAGTCGGGAAAACAATCAAAGAAAGGAAATGACAACACAAGTACAGCTATTTCAAAACCACAGTGTAAGTTAACAGGGCTGCAGTAATTATGCAAAGACTCAAAGTTAAATGATATTGTCCTCTCCTTTGGTTTATTTATAGACAAAAGTGTTGGAGTCACATTTTCTTTTGCAATGTTTGATAAATGTCAGGTTGCAGTTTTGGTTCCCAACAGGTGACCTGCAAGTGTCTGACCTATAACCTCTGTGACTAAATAGAGAGGGACTGCTCAGACTACCATATTTGACCAAAATCATTTTTAAAACCAAAATCAAAAAAACAAAACAGAAATGAAATTTCCAAATCTGATTCAAGGCACAAGGATGGTTTAAAAAGCAATTCAAATCATATTCTTTTGCATCACATCAAATCACACATGATGACTTGAAATGACTATAAAGATGCAAACGTATGAAACAGTTCTCATTATATATATATATATATGTATATGTATGTATATGTATATGACTCACAAGCTTTTGAAGAATTAGTAGTGGTGCCTTTGAAAATCTACTGCCATAAAGCTGATTCAGGTTATTAAGCAGGGCAACACTGACTGTATCTGGTAATCTGGTCTGCTGCATATTGTATTAACCCCAAAGTGACAGTTTATCACTGTTTAATCTCACACTCCATAACAGTGAATGTTTAGTTTGGTCCAAATGTCCAGCTTTAACTTTGAGATGTATTCATCTATTGGGACAAATCACATTGGACTATATCTTAGAAAGTCTAAATTCTGTCTTTGCACGGGGAGTTAAATGTACTTTAAATCAGTGTTTAGACTTTGAACCTTAAACTAAGCTTTGGGCTAATATATTGTGGAGACTAACTACCTCGGCTGGAAATTACCTGAGAAGATGCAGTCTGTGTGAACGCCAATGACTTCTGCCCTACACTTTGTTCATAGCCTTTGTCTTACTAGGTAGCTTATCAAATAACACCATGTGCCTTTTAATCCAAAATACAAGCATAAACTCATATTATATGGTAGATGTAAAAAAAAAAAAAAAAAAAAAGATTTTAAAGTTATATTAAAAAAAAAAAAAACCCAGATGGTTACACTGTTTGACATGCTGTCATTTTACGTTTGTGTTTGTATCATATTTGCACATGAAAATAATCACATTGGCAGAGTTAATCTGGCAAATCAAGTGCTGAAAAAGAACTCTAATTTAATATTTAGCAAGGCAACTGTTTCATAGAAACTGACGTTGCTTTAAGTTTATTTCATAAGTTTTTTCAAAATATATATAGAGAAAGAGACAACCAAAATTTCTATTTGTTGTGATATTGCATATGTATGATGTAATCTGCATTATTTTTGCTTTATCATTAAGACAATGTTGTCAGAGGCACTTTTACAAAAAATAATAGGTCAATGTTTACACCTTTTAAGAACTTCCTCATTTATTATGAGGAAAATGCAAATTATAATTAGTAATTGAAGACAATGAGTTTTTTTTTTCCTGAAATTCAACCATGATAGTAATTTTGTTTTGGAAAAATACAAAATCCTGCTTTTTTTCTTTGTTTTGTTTTTTTTTTTCTTTGTTAACATCATGTACTATCATGCACTGAATATATAACCACAGTAAAACAGCAGCATTATACTGCTCCACTGGGGATTAATTTTAAGAGCATCAGGTTGCTCATAATGATTGCCAGCCGAGATTGCTCAAGAAACATTGGTGCATGAATTACCAGTTTTCATCTTATGCTGCAAAATCTTCAATATAAACCAGAATAATTCAGTGAATGTCACTGTCATGCTGCTGTTCAACCCCAATTTGCTGAGCATTATCAACCATACTTGTGGAAACATTGGTATGATTGTCTTTTATAACCTTTATTTCTTTTTTTTGTCTTTTTAAAATCTTTTTTTTTTTTACCTTGTGTCTGGCAATAAGCTGAAATGAATTTTCTTGTGTTTGTCAAACCAGCTATGACATATTTTACCAAATATTTGTTGAATTTTCATGTTAATGACCATATGTTACAAGCAGGTGTGGGTGAGACCAGTTAGGGCCAATCAGAATGTGGTTTGGTCCTCACAAAGATGCAAGTACTAAGACACACACTCACATGCAGAGAGAAAGAGAGAGAGAGAGAGAGAGAGAGAGAAAGGGGGGGGTGGAAGCGAGAGAGGAGAGAGAGCGACCTTGGATTTGTAACATGTGTTTATTTTTCTTGCTATTTCTTATATTTCTGTTGCAATGTGATGTGGGATAACTGTCAAATAAAATGCCTTAATATTCTGTGCTCATGGCAAACCTTGTCTGTAGATTTGCAGCCTCGGAGAGTCACTGGGTGGCAGCAGAGTAGCAGGAAATAAAAGGATGGTGCTGTGAAATCTCTATCCCATTACGGAACTGCATCCATTCTTCCTTCTTATCACCACCAGAACTGCTTATTTGGTTGTACCACACACTGTATACCTGACAATAACTGTGTAGCACATCTTTCAGTGGTCCTGTCGAAAAAGATTTTAGCATTACTCAAAATAGCATTCTGATAAAATAATACAACCTTGCAGCACATACTGCAGAGCTGGTATGATTTGCTGCTGTGCAATTAATGGCAGTTATGCTGGAAGACACTATTTCATCGAGTCTCCCTGCCAGCTCTGTCAATGCATATATTTCCAGAATGAATGACCCCGCTGGGAATTGAACCACTTCTTCTGGTGTGACTGGTTGTGAAGGAGAGCAGGGTTTAATTCAGCGGCAGCACCCTTAGCAAAGCTGGAGGTTAATCAATACTCCCTTCCTGAGCCTCTTTTTGTCAGAAATGTATCATTGGCTCTATATTAGCGCCGGGAGGTCTATTAGATCAATAGTCATTAACAGTACAGCCTAAGGGGCATTGAATTAATGGCTATACATGGCAGAGGGGAAGTGTCGGTGAGCTTGAACGGGCAAAGAATGGGTAGATGGGTCACTCTAACTCCTGTCGTGCAGTGTGAAGACAATCTTGCAGTGGAGCAGTTTCAGATCTTGTCAGGGCATTTTTTTTGTTGAATAGGAGTAAATTGTGCAGTGGGTCAGGAAATCCACTGGTGCGTCTAACCATCTCTTCTTCACACTCTGTAATAACTGTGCCTGAAAAAGGGAGGAAACTGGCTCACTGCCTGCATGGAAAGAAACCTGGAATTTCACTCCCTTGTGACCACATAAGGTTTCTTTTCTTCTCCTCTCTGTGGTTTCCACTCCAGTGTTGTTTTCCCTCACAGTGTCCTGTGCGAAAGGAAGTTGATGCCATCCGTGTTGATGTGAGTGAGCGTGCATGTTTGTGCTTGTGTGCAAAGATGATTATGTGAAGGAAGCTTGATTACGTTCTGCTACTGGCCATGGTTGTGGTGCTAAATGAAGTACCATGTTCACAGAGAGGAGTTTTACCTCATGTGTCCAGATTGTAAAGCCCCACTAAGGCAAAATGTGATTTTTTTTCCCAAGTTGGGCTTTATAAATAAACCTGATTTGATTTGACATGACATAATGGACCAGTGTATAAAATTATAAAATTATAAAAGATTATTTTTATTTGGCAGAAATTGAGGTTTATTTAATTATTCCACTGTTTTCAGACCTTCATGTTTTAGTAGATGCCCACAATGGACAAACTAAATGACTTTTGAATTTTAATGCTAACTGGAGGCGAAATCCTTTTTTTTCCCAAAAACACTTAGAAGGAGATGTGAAGTGAGGGACATTCAGCTGCAACATGCAACTTCACCAATAAAGGTCGCTAAATTTTACACACTGTATCTTTAAAGTAACATAGTCTGCTCCCTCTCAGTGAGCAGAAACTGACTGATTAGGAGTTTAGGAGTTTAGGATCATTTGCACGGACCAATTTTCCAATCAAGATGTGAGGCTAAATTTAGTCCATAATGAGTTTAGAGAAAATCACTTTTTAAAGATTGACAACTATGAGATGGGTTGGCATGAGGATTAGATGTCTCAGATAAATCTGTTTTATTAGTTTTCAGCAGTTTCAGACAACAGAACAAACCATATGTGCACATAAGAGAGAAAAGAGGCAAATATACACCTGCTGGTGGTAGCACGTACATGGGGAAAGAAACAAAAATGAAGCACAGGATCAACATGTAGTTACAAAAACCTGTGGTACAACATGAAAATATTCAACTTGATATTTTTCAATCAAGCCCAAGGCAGGTTTGGAAAAGTCTTTGTTGGTTTGTCACCGAGTTGTTTTTAGCTGTTGGTTTTTCAACAATAACGCAGCTGTTGGCAAGAGACCAGAGCCGGTCATTTTTTCAATTCATGCTCGGTCACCAACTCTTGTGTCATGTCAACGATTCATCATCTGATCATCACAATCAGGTTTATTGTGAGGGAAGGTTTACACAATACTAGGGATGTGTTGTGGTCAGTGGTGCACATACAAGATAAGAAGAGAGAGACAGATAAATAATGGAAGGGATATTATTTACAACATAAACTGTACAATCTGTCCAAACATGTTGGTAAACCTAAACAGCAGTTGATGAGCGACACAGGAGAGTCGTGGCCAATGATTTCAGCCAATTACCTTCTCTTCTTTGTTAAATAGATCGGCTGGTCCAGTTCTATTTTTTGTGGGTGTTCATTTGCATGAGGCATGTTTTCATTCGACAGAGTCGATAAAGTGCTCATCATTGCTCTGCTCACTGCAGGGATTGGTCCGCGCTGTGTGTTTGGCTCTGTTGCCGTCTGGCACAACTGGCAGTGCAGTCATGACAGAAAGAGTCACAGGTTTATATTTAGATTGCTGAGGACAAGGACTTAGTGCTACCTTGTTTTGCACTGGTTCACCTATTCATGGGTATAACGTGGAAGTGTTTATTTATAATGCACACACAATTTATTTAGAATGTATTTCTTCACTGTACATCTCAACCCGTTAATATGCTAACTAGTATGTGTTCGTATGCGGATAAGAGGTTCTATGGCGTCGATGCTGCAGCGTGCCACTGGTGGACACTTGCATTTGTTGAGTGAGGATTATTTAGTGCTTTCTTTTTGGCTGTTAAGGAGGTGCATTCATAACAAGATGTCCCTAAATAGAGCTCAGAAAAACAGTGAGGATACAGCATACAGCAGTGTGACCAAATCAGACTTAAAAACTAGATGAATAAAATTGAACTGAATTACAGCTTGAGCACTGAAACACCTTATAAAGCCTAATGGGGTTTTTCCCCCGCAAAGACACATTTTCGATTATAATCTGTAGTCAGAACAAACTAAATGTTCTCAGCTATAAATATAGTGCTTTAAAAAAATCTTTCAAGAATTGAGCATAAGTGGATAGCAAAATCTGCATAATATACATTTTCTTCACATACTTAATCAGTTATTTCCATGTAGCAACCAATACATTATTCAAAGTGAATCTATTCACTTCTTCTATTCCATGAACAACTCATGGATGAGATGAACCAATGTAACGCACATACGCACCAGTTAGTGTTGACCTTGTGAGTCCCACAACTTTAAAGGGCTTTTTCAGGGTGAAGACCTGGTTTTATGGTTAGGGTTAGATTTATAGTAGGTTCATGTTAGGGTTAGGTTAAGGCTAATGTTAGACATTTAGTAGTGATGGTTAAGCTTAGGGTAAGGGGCTAAGGAATGCAGTACTAGGGAAGGCAGCACCTGAGGAACTGATTCATTTTAAGGCTACAATTTGAATTGTGGTTAGGTTAAGGTTTGGTTTAACTGTTTACTGGTTATGAATAGTGGTAGTAATAATAACACTTTCTTTTGCCGCCCAGATGAGTGGGAGTCAGAGCAGAACCTTTAAAATGACAGCAGTGCCAACCTGTGCTTGTGTCTTGTCTTCAGTAATTTTTTTCAGTATGATACCGTACTGTAAGGTTTTCTTGTGGACCCCAGGAAAATAAGATGCTGTAATGTAAGTCATGGATGGGTTAGGGTTCAAATAAACCCCAATGAACAACACAACAACAACAACAACAACAACAACACATCAGGAAGACAGATAAAGTTATGGCAGGTATGCTTAACATTATATTGTGATTTACTCACCGGTGTGTCATCAGTAGACTTCATCGACCCGACACAAACCTGTATGAGAAACGTGTTTTGGTTTAGGATGTTGTATATAAGCATGTGCATAAAAAAAAAAAAACTTTCATCATCTCTGCCAAGTAGGTCTTTTTGTCTGCGAGAAGCCTGATTCTAAAGTAAAGGAAGTACTTTTGATGACATTTTCTGGAGAAATTGTTTATCAACAAAGAGAATATAATTCAGCTTCAGTGGTGATGTGTGAAACTAAGCCACCTGTTTGAAGGTCGGCACTGCTTTTAGTGCTTCTTCTAGTCTCCAAAACTGTCTGATATATTTGTATCACCACAAAAAAAGGTCTTTTTTTTGGGAAGAAACAATTTGTTTTATGCTAATTTAATGAGGCCGTAGAGACTTTTCAGTATGTCTGGGCTGCTTTTATAAAGCTGGGATGGAATAAAAATGTGGCAGTGAAGGCTGATGAAGCTTCTGCAACCCTTTCTACATTTGTATCACGTGTGAAACCCTAACCCTTTGTCCAGTCTTTTCATATTTTTGTAAACGTCAGTTTATTATAATCTGATTTTTTCCTTTCCCATCTAAACCACTTCTTTGCAGACTGATAACAGTTTGTATCACTCACGTTATAACTTTACAGTTTTTCATAAAGACGACTTAGATTAGTGTAAGCAGCTTGTAACTGAGATTATCTTCTGGTTTATTTAATAGAGATCATCCCTCTGATTTATACACAAGGACATAATCTCACACCAGTGGCACTACTCAGTTTGGTTCATCTCCACACACACTATTGCCTATAATCTCCACATTAGAAATTGCGTGCTACCGGCTAACACACCCACACACACAGAGTCTCAAGTGCACACAAAGTAAATTAAACTGATTAATCTTTAATTGCTTTTTTCAATTTATCAATAAGTAGTTTTCTTTATAAAAAATTGATGATGTTCTTTTTTTCTCAAAATGATTTATATATATACTATAAGCAAAGAAACCTGAAAATATTCATATTTAAACACTGTTTAAATATTTATCAAAGTAGTTGGCAATTGATTTGATAACTGGTTAGCAAAAGGACTAAGGGTTTTCTGTCACACAGCACACAGTGTGACAGATGGACTGCTTTATGGTCAAGATGCTGCTCACAGTTTTTATATAAAAAATAGTTGTGGACTGAAAAATCAATGTCTGATATCTCGTAAAAAAAAAACTTTTTAGAGGGTCATATATTTAAAGCTGCAGTGCATTAATCTGCCTCAGTTTTGTCTTCGAGAACATCAACATTTTCAGATGCATATGAAAGCAGGATCTGTCAAGTAACACTATCAAGCCTGACTCAAAGAGCGTTTGTGTGTGTACAGTAGCAGCACAGGGGGGCGGGGACAAGAAGTGTTTTATTCTTCTGACTGCTGAACGACTGGAGTTTTTGAGCAGTAGAATTCACTTCTAAAGCTT
Source organism: Brachirus orientalis (assembly GCA_016785285.1). Lineage (NCBI taxonomy): Eukaryota > Metazoa > Chordata > Actinopteri > Pleuronectiformes > Soleidae > Brachirus > Brachirus orientalis. The sequence goes on along the minus strand of JAFBJR010000427.1, from coordinate 1,715,969 downwards.
TCCATGGGAGTTTCCTGTCTTAACATAAAAAAAAGACTTCCTGTGTGCAGCACAATAATGTTGCCAGGTGACATGTTGTGTGGCGCTTAGTCAGCAGTGTGTGAACTGATTTGATTCTAACGGACATTTGTACTACAGCTTTAATTTCTTCTGGCCAAGATTACAAAGATTTACACAGAATATCGCTGTGGCCTGCAATATCAGTGTTTGACATCTCATAGAGTTTTGAGAGCATGACATTGTTACAGATGAACAGCAACATTTGAAACAGTTTCAGCATAGAAAAGCTACTAAAGTAAATGTTTCTTTCTTATTAAGGTCATATGAGCTTATTTAAGGCGGCAGGAAAAGCCATAAGTGACAGTGGATGTCATTGATGTGAATTTCACCATGAAGTAGGTCAACTTTTCTGGGTTACGCTCAGATGGTAGATGATGGCGACACAAGTGAGCTGACATTGACATTTCCTTTACAGAAATCTTAAAGTGTTTGGTGTACATGACCATGAGTTAACCTGGAAACCACACCAGCCTGTCATGTTTATTCTCTGATGGTTGTAAATATGAAATGGTCTGGTGTTGACACACTGTGTGGGTGGTTGTGGATAAGAATGGTATCACTGATGTGGAATTCATCAGTAAAAGTGTGGTGATGTGCACGTATCATATGATTTCACACTCTGCAATTTCCTGAGGAGACACAAACCTCAATTACCAGAATTAGTTTTTTTATTATGTGGCGTAAAAAAACAAACAAACGCTCCAATGAACACATCCTTTTTGCACTGTGCGTCTGCTGATGGGAAATTCTTTTAAGTCAACAAATTGGTTTTGGATCAGATAGTGCTGTTGCAATTAGTTTTCATAATGCATGAAGTAATTAGAATTTTGTAGTCTCATTATTTTTTTAATGCTGTGCAGTGAGGGATAATGTTGCAGCAGTGTTTTATAAGAGGATGTGACACTCAGGAAGAAGGTTACTTATTTTTATATCTGATCCCCAAAGGAAAGTTGTGAAATAGTTAAACAAAGGATTTCATTCAGTTACACCACACAAATTCAGTTCCTGAAAGCATGGGAATGTAAATAAATTCAAACCAGTTACCAAGAAGCTGCATTCATATCTGCCACATCTTTTTTTCTGAAGGGATCAACTGCAGTAAACACAACATACCCTACAAACACACTCTGCTTTGTCTTTATTGGCCCTTATAGCATTCACACTACTGCCATTAATAACACGAGTCAGTGCAGACATCAGAGGTGAGACAGTTAATCAGATATGAAGAAAGATATAAATAGATGTCTGCAGTTGTTTCCCCTTGAGCAACATGGAAGCATCGTTGAATTCAGTTTGCATGTGAGTAACATCTGCAGACATTTTCTTTAACAAAGTGAAATTAGAGCCTTAGATGAAACATTTGAAATGAATTTACGCAGATTATTATTGTATCTGTATTCAGAAAACTGAATTTGAAAACTGGTTTCAATGGTAAACAAATAACAACAACAAACAACAACAAAACAGCGTGCATTTCTTGGCACAGTGTGATGCTGACAGCAAAATGAGGCTACTGACCAAACTGTGTCAGATGCGTCTAATGAGATGTGACAGTCGGAGAGTCAAAGGAGTCAAATGAAGCTCAGTGACAGAACCATTCATTTTTTATAGTGATATAAAAAAGATAGAGGTCTCCTGTTATACTATGTTGGGCTCCTGCTGCAACAACAGCAATGGCAATTGCAGTGTGTGTTAAATTTTATAGCCTGAGCCCACTGAGTGTGTGTGTGTATGTGCTGGAGAGCTACATTCTGGAATATAAGATGACGAGAGATAATCATATTTCATATTTCTAATGAATACATTGCACTGTTAAAGTTGTTGTTCATAACTTTTAAATATAAAAGAATGTTTGTTACATTCAAACCATTGTCAGATTTGCTCACTTTTAAGCTAACAAATATTTAAGATTTTCAAGCGATTCGGTTGTGAACAACACATTTCCAGTGTTGGACCCAATTATGAACAGATGTGAAGTGTAACATAATTGCAAAGCAGATTTGGCATCCGGGGCACTCTATGATACCCCGATGAGATGTCCAGATGTCCAGTTAGAATTGTCGTCTATTTTCCTGCCTAGTCTGACACCTCCTACTACGTGTTCTTGGACATTGACCAACAGGATAACAGAGTGCTCTGACGCGACATAACATACAGACATAAACATGGTCAAGAGGAAGAGGGATGCTGCTGCTGCTGCTGCTATGTGGAAGAGTGATCCCGTGAAAAGTGTTTTGCGGAGCTTTTGGAACAATACCCCTGCCTCTTTGACGTCTCCTCAAGGGGCTACCAAGTAAAAAAAAGCAAAAATAGCCAGATAAGTTTCTGAAGAGGCACTTCAGAAACTTGCTGAGTAATGTTTGATAGCTCCTTGCCCCGCCTCCCTGATCACCTGTGAGTTTGTGCACTGTCATGAACGATGATGGTTGGGGTCCATACTTTAGTGCTGCCAGTCCCCCGAACGAGACACGGCAAAAATCGCTTTCACTGTGAGTGATAAACTGACATCAGCTCAGCACAACCTTCTGTGTTTTTCCGCTGCGCACAGAGCAGTGTTTGTATTTTATACTGGGCAATAGAGAAGGATCTACACTGGAGCTTTAAAATAACACAGTTTTTTTGTGTTATATTTTTTTTGAGAGAGAACTGCTGAAATGTAAACAGCAGCTGCCATAATCAGCTCAACTAGACAAGGATTGCTTGTTAACCTCCTCAAACTCTATATACATTTCTCTGTTTTTGCACTTTTGTGCATAACGTGAGCTAGATTAGATAGATACTTTATGGAATTAAGATAAAATGAAGTTGTAAAAGAGAAAACGAGGACCATTGTTTGGGCTTGTGAAGCTAATGGAAGCTTATCAATCCATTCACAGTGTTTCCCTGACGAGCACAGTCCTTGAAACCGTAAGAATCACTGTCTGTCACGCATACTCCACAAATCATCCTGTCAGCGACAGTGAACCACAATTAATGTAAAGAGAATATGGAAAGGCAGAGATGCAGGCGTGCAGATACAGCAGAATAAATGATCATGTTAAAGGCTGCTCACTTCCCTGTATGACAAGTCATTTATTGTATTCACTGGTTTTTGCGCAAAGGAGACAGGAAGCCAGAGGAAACATAAATGCAAAATCTTCAAGACATTTCTTCAGCTGAGTTTCTCAAACCGGAAATAATAATGAAACACAAGGGCAGCAACAGCAGCAGCTGTAATTGCAGCTGTTGCCACAAAGATGCCTGTGGTGAAGAAGTCAGTGTGTGCTGGTTTAAAGGTCAGCAACACATATTGATTATGTCATTCCTGTGCCAAATCAATGAGAACTATTCCAGAAAGAATAGTTGGAAATGATTACAGCAATGCAGAGAGAGAGAGAGAGAGACTCAAACACACCAGAGAAAAGTCTTTTTTAAATGTGTCATTCTGGGGAAGTTTCATCCAATCAACGGTGAATGATTGGTCCTGTAGGAGGCAGGCAGACAGATAATGAATCACTGTGCAGATCTATAAACATGGCATACAATGCTCTGCTGACTGGCATGAGATACTAGAACAATCAGCAATGTCCCATTAGAAGATGAGAGAAGGAAAACTGGATCACTTATGTTTGTTGTTAGTCAGCTCTGACAGTACTGATGCAGGCCTACATCATGTTGGCAAGAGGATTATTAGGGCCCGAGCAATGACTGGTGCAAAGCCTCTGTATTTGTGTGTGATTCCTCTTCTTGATCTTCCATTTCTTTTACTTACCCTTTGAGCGCTTTTTTGAGGGCCATGTATGTAAACTCACCAAACTTTGCATGAACGTCAGGACCTGCGATCTGACACTCTGTCTCTAAAGAGTGCTACCCAGTGGTCCCACCTTGAATCTAACTGTATCAGTGAGAAATTCCAATCTGATCAATCAAACTGTGTCACAGCACAGAAACAACCCTCTTAAAGGTTTTCAGTGACCTACATTTAACTGTTGACTCTGGATCCTCTGCTGTTGTGGTGCTCTTGGACTTGACTGCTGCCATAACATTCTTTTGTCTTGCTGTGTGTGGGCATCAGGGGCACAGCCCTTAATTGATTCAGGTTCTATTTATCAAACAGAAGCTTTTCTGTTCATCTTTTCTTCTGGCCTTCTCTTCTTTTACCAGTGGGGTGCCTCAGGGCTCCATCCTGGGACCTGTCCTTTTCTCATTGTACCTGCTCCCCTTGGGGTCTAAAAAAATGCAACATGCAAATGATATATCTTCCCTTACTGTTGAACAGCTCGGCTTCCTTTCAGTCTCTGCTGGACTGTCTCAGAGACATCCGGACATAGATGGATTTAAACCTCTTAAAAACCTGACCTCTTAGTGTGAAAACTTGAGAAACAGATAAGTTCAGCAGTGCAAACAAGCTTCTTCCAATGAAGGCTCCTTGACCAAAGTGAAGGCCCACAGTACTTTCCCTTGCAAGACTCTGAGAGGGCGAGTCCTGCCTTCATTACATCTCGACTCAGACAAAACGCAGAGAGCATATCACTGGCTCCTTTATACTGGCTCTCTGCCTTTTTTAGGATTCAATTAAAGATCCTATTACTTACTTTTTAATGTCTCAATGGCCTGGCACCTGTGTACCTGACTGAGCCCCTGAAGCCACACACTCCAGGCAGAGCTCTGAGGTCAAGTGGGCTTCTTTCTTTCCTTGTAATTGCAATTTTTGATTAGGCTTGACTGGTCTGTTAAGCACTTTGTAACATTTGTTAAGAAAGGTGCTATACCAATAAAGATTATTATTATTGTTATTATTAGTACAAGTATGTTTACAGGAATAGCTTCCAACAGGAATGACCTAGGTGTATGAAACTCAGTAGGAAGGTGCATTAAAAGCTGCCAAGTCTAATGTATTTTCAAAATGTACCTAATTCAACAGTTTTCAGAATTTTCCCACAAAACGATACATCATCTTGTGTCAGTGACAAACATTGTTTCATTCACATAAAGAATTATGTTTGTGGTTTACATTTTCTGCGTGTGGTGCGAAAGCCAGTTCAGTGCTGCTTGTTTTCAGATAAACATACAGTGGTGCAGAGCTGACGTACATCACTGCATCTGTTTTGATCATCTAGTATTTTTGAGTTTGAAAATCCACCACTTAATTAAAGAATGAAAAATTTCACTGCTTTATCCACTCATTTCCCTTTAATAGAACCAAACTTAAGGAGTGGAATTTCTGTATTTTAAACCTATTTTGATTCTGGAATTCTATTGTCTTATCAATTAGGTTTATCTGTAAGTTTGTCTGTCTTTCTGTTGTCACAGAATTCATTTTTGTAGATCCATCACTTGAATCCAGAATAAAAAATTTCAGTGCCTATTCCACTCACTTCCCTTTAGTACAATCAAACTTACTGAGTGGAATTTCAGTATTTTAAACCTTTGATTGCTTCTTGCCCTTAAAGGAATTGTGATCCACATATTTACATTTATGTTCTGACATTTTCTGACACACTATCCATACAAACAACAGTAGAAGCAGTTAAAGAGATCAGATGTGGGGAAACAACTGCCTCTTCCTTCTCATATTTCTTTCTCCGCTTCTCTATAACATCCAACTGACATTTAAACACCTTCCACAAAAAGACATGTACACGTGTTTCATGTTTGTTCCCAGGACGAGGAGGTATACGATTACTTAGGCTTTGTTCCTGATGGGCTGGAGTGTCTTGATTTTTGTTACACAATAGTTTCAGTTATAAAAACATGAAATGGAATCACAGTGATGATGAGGAATATGATTTCTGACACTATGAGACATTTCTGTTTATTCTATTTATTGCACGTGATGTGACGTTGACGGCCAACCTACAGGGAAATGCTTACTTTCCTTTTGCAACAAGTATTTTCTTTTATCAATATCATATTGCGGGCTACATGGAGGAGTAGTGGTTAATGCTTTTGCCTTGGAACAAAAAGACCTTGAGTCACAACCTACACAACAAAGGCCTTTTAGCATGGATTTGGCATGTGTGGGTGAGTTTTCTCCAGACTTACTATATTCTTACTGTTGAGTTCTATTTGTGTTCCCTTTGATGTGTAATATTTCTCTTTGCATTAATTCTCGTTTTATGCCTTACGCTATTTTTTTGTACATTTATACAAAATAAGCATGACTTAATCTGGCAGCATATTTTACCTGAGTCTATGGACATACTATATGTGAACTCTTTAGTGCATATACATCATCATGCTTCAGTAAAAATAAACTAAAATTTTACAGTGTAAAAGAATTGTTTTGCAAATACTGTACATCTGCAACACCCTGCAGTGTAATTTATCAAAACAACCCCCAAAAGCCATTATCCTCCATCTAACATCTGCCTCAGAGCTTTAGGATTCTGTTGCTTGGCTGCCATCCCATCCTGTCTGCCTGATTCAGCATGAGTTACACCACCGCAGCACACTGGTGATTTTAAGAGTGCCCATTGAAGTTGGAGTCCTGCGCTGAGTCACCATGCAGAGGAGAGTGGTTGTAGGTGACAGTGGTACAGGCGACAGCACAGACAGCAGCCCACACATGAAGTGATGCTGTCCCTCCAGGACAGACCAGAGTGAAGCTGGTAAGTGACTAACTAATGGAGATGCTTATTTAGAGCTATGCAGAGTTTTGCTAACTTCCCAGGTGAGACAAGCCTCTGACGCTCTTTAATTAACACTTAATCTATGAGGTAGATCTCGTATATTTCTGAAAAATGCCAGTTAGGTGGATTGGAGATTCAAAACCTCCCTGTGCACCATCTGCACACATGTGGACACACTTCTTGCCTGAGTGAAAGATCTGCGTAATTTGCTCTTAACCATTGATGTAATAGCTCTGACAGTCAGAGACAGAGCAATGAAACTGGCTGAAGAGCACAGTTTACACACAAAGAGATTAAAACGGAATGGATGATCATTTGCATCAGATGCTAGAAATCCTGCATGCACAGCAGCTGAACATCTGGGTTTGAGAGGGGCGATGCAAAATGGAAGTCAGTATTATATAATCAAAATCCAGGCAAGAGAGAAAAATCCTCTCAGTGTTAATCAAAATGTGTCAGACAATATTACTGTGTGGGAGAGGCAGGAGTTTACTCTTAATGTGTTGTTTTCACACAGCTTTTGTAGTTAATCATGATGAACAGTTGACTCAACCCAGTAGCAATGACCCCAATTTTTTGGTTTTTTAATTAGTGTCACTGATATCATCATCATACTGATGAGTTTCAGATACAGCAACTAAAGTTTTACAATTAAACTCACACATATGTTTAGTTTTCCATGAAGACATTGAAAAGTAAGTAATAGACATTATTTAGACCAAATAGAGGCAGCATAATGCAACCTGACCTCAAACTCAAATGAACAATAGGGTCCTAAATTCAACCCATAGGAGTGTTTTTCTAATGTACTGCCCCCAGTGGTAGGAGAGATATAACACTGGTATTTTTCAACTCAGGCCCAGGTGTTACTGAAGTTAGGGACAGGTTTTAAAAGACTAGGCGAGGCAGTAAGACAACGACAATAACGCCAAAAAAAAAACCAAAAAAAAAAAACGGACCTATTTGATGATGACACACTCAAGGTCGCTGTTATTCGTGCAGCCACTAGGGGCGCCAATTTTAAAAACACAACTTATGCTGCTGCAAACAAGCACTAGGGTCAAATGACATTATTATTTGAGGACAGGCTCAAATAATAATGTCATCAAAATAAAGTTACGCACTGCAGCTTTAAATCCGTATGTGCATTTACACATTTTTTGATTTGCAGCAAGCAACACACACACACACACACACACACACACACACTAGTGCTCGCACCAGATTCTGCACTCGAAACTAGTGAAACCCTCACGCACTAAGTGAGTCCGCAGGGAGCGCGTCACCGTGCCAAAGAGCAGCAGCAGCAGCAGCAGCAGCAGCAGCAGCAGCACTGTGACGAGCGGTGTTTTTACTCTGCTGTGTCTCTTTAAATACAGCAGGCAGTGCTGTTGGCCAGTGTGGAAGCGCAGGGCGCACAGTGCGGCGCCGCTTCTCCGCAGCGTCAAACGTCCGACGGTCGAAGGAACAGACAGGTCGAGCTCCACAGTCCGCGTCACATCCACGCGAGGAAGTGAACCGAAGAGGGGACAGTCTGGTGTAAAGTGGCGAGCCTCTACTGCTCCACTAACATCACCTACTCCTCGCTCTGCGACTGTGAGCTGGAGGCGAGTGAAGGTTCACCAGGCGCCCTCAGCTGTTACTGAACGTCTTGTGTGGGATTGATAAAGCGGCGCTTCACTTATAAAAAATAACGTTTCGTGGAGCTCGCTGCTGTTCACGTTCGGCTGAACGATGGTGGAGATCAGGAACATGAAGCTTGAGCGGAAGAGATGACCATCCTCAGCTGATACAAGTGTCCTGTGAACTGCAACATCAGACCATCTGCCTCAGCTTCGTCCTGGCTCCTGTCTGAGGTAAGGTTCACACTCACGGTCTTTGAGGTGCAGGATCCTGTTCCTGTTACATGTTCAGACGTTGCTTTTGAGATGTTCTGTGTTCTTTTGCGAAACTCTTTGATTTAGATGCATGTACATGAACACTGCTGGTTAAAGTGCATGTAAAGCAAAAGCAGGGCTCCTCCTCTTCATGCAGTATTTATGCTTGAAATTAGTCACTGAGAACATGTGAAAACTGTGAAGTCAGTAAACGGTTTCTCTTCAGTCTTCTGCTCAGTCTTGGGCTCCATGATGCACCAGTGCCATAGTAAACTGTGTAATTAATCAGTGGTTTACCATTCACTCCTGAATAACTACGTTTGTAGTGTATCTCACAATTCTCTTAATTCAAAAGCCCTGTTAAAAAAATGCTTCCATTTTATTTAAAATTGTTAAGGATGAGGAAATGAGGAAGAACAGAGTGAAGAGCAGACTCCTGTTGTGCAGGTTCTCATAGTGGCTGAATTTTACATGACCTGAAACCAGATTTTTAAATACTTAAGCCTGCCCCACACTAGATGGCCAAATTCTGATAGATAGATTTGGCCAAATTTTGGTCCCAATCTGGCCCTTCCAAAAATCATGGGTGCCTTCCGATTTTAGGCTGGTTTGAACAAATTATCTGGCCAAATTATCCGGTAGTGTGAAGCGTTAACAGGCACGATTTTAACGTCATCGGTCACACCAGTCTTCCTGATTTCAAATTATATGTATTAAACATATTTGATATTTAAGACACGGGTTTCTGCGAGAGCCCAAATCCCTTGAATCTCCGCCCTGATTCAACACCAAATGTGTGGTCCTGCCTCCTGACTGGGTTGTTTGTGCTTTCTCAGGATTAAAACATTGAAAATCAGGTACAAAGATTGTTGTGTCTGTGGTCTCCAGGCTTCAGTGGGTTTACTTGGCTTGTGACCGAAGGGTTGCAGCTTTAAATCCACACCAGGTCAAGGGTACCAATCCCCATTGCTCATTTATTAAATGGACACTCTGAATTGACCCCAGCCACGGGGGGACAAAAAAATTAAATCAGCACATTTACTGAGCTTAATCTTATGTTGCAGCAAAAATAATCCTGAAGTCAGAAGTTTTTAGTTGCTCGGCTTAGAACAGGAATCCTTCCACTTGTCCTTGAAATTGCCAGGTATAAAATGTTCAGGAAGACAGCAGATTGTGTGAAGTACGTCAGTTAGGTGATATTTAGAATGAAACAGACTATCTTCTTTAGTGTATTTATTGTGGTGAATGAAAAACACTATACTGAATGAAATGTCTTTTTAAAATCCAGAAATGGCCTGGTGCACAGAGGATGACAGAATGAATGGTTTTTTACACTTTGTACATACATGTCAAGTGTCTTCATTTCCTTAGTATTACTTATTATGTAGTCTAGCTTTCTTGTCTGTATCTCGGAATAATTTGTGCTGGAAATATTATCTGTATATGACACAAGAATAAGAAAAGGCTCATCTTACTGAACTATTTTGACCTGTGGTGTTGGTATGATGCTGTGTGACAGATGTTCAGGTGCTCAGTGCTCTCAGTCATGTTCAGTGGGCAGTAAGGATGCAGTTATCTGTCACCAGTAGCCCGGTTGGTGTCCCACAGACTAAACGCCCCCTTGCAATTTTCACCAAAGTGTGAAGTCACTGTGCTTTCATTAGAGCCCTACTGCTTATTTCTAATGTAGGCTGTAAATCAGACCTTGAAGGCAACAGGCAGAACCAATAACTAGCCTTTTTTTCCCCTCCTCCATTTCTTAAGGAGAGGATTTTTCTGTATCTTTGTGCTGGATCGATCATTGCAGTCACTATTAGCAGAGATTTGGGCTTGGATTGTTTTACCACGTGAGGATTAGTTGCTTTACTATTAAAAAAATGTTTGGCTGTTTTCCAAATGAAAAAAAAAGACATTTGAAGACAGAACCTTTATTTTCTATTCGGAAAATCATTTTTTTCTGAAATTTCATCAAAGAAATAACAAACCGTAGAGGTAAAAAGTAATCAATTTCTGTAAACTCTTTATTTTTACCTCTGCAAATGCTTTATTTAACAGATAACATCTACATTTACATGATTTTGTTAAATCGTGTAAACCCAGCAGCCTCCCTTTTCTTCTCTTAAGGCCTCTGTGTTCTGTACATTATTGCATTGAGCTGGGTTTGGTGTGAAAGTGTTGGAGTTAAATAAGATCACAGTGGTTGTTAATATTGACCACTGTGCTGTTAAATCAATTGATGACTGCACATGCAGCAATTTCAGCACTTGCTATGACAGACAATAAGCGGCAGAACAAACCTCGCGTTGTGGCGGTGGGAACATGGCCATTAGTTCATGGAGCTCAATTGATTGATACCATTCATGTTAGTTTGAGATGAAAAACTATGGCTGGATTCCTACTTAGATCTCTGCTTAATGGACTATAGTGATGCTGTTTCATGAAGAATCTGTGGACACTCACTTAGACTATACGGGACACAGCCCAGCACATACCATGTCCAAAACAGTTCGACACATCTGTTAAGCCACATGAGCTTCAACTCATCTGTTCAATGTTTGTGATGTTATAAATCAAGAGAGTTTGGCTCATTTTCTCAAAAATTTCTATTCAAATTGACTTCTTTTGCAACCAGTGGAGTCTCCCACTGGTGGATTTTCAATATATCCTCACTTCTGAGTTCTCCTCAACCTAAAAGACAGAAGAATATTTCCAAATTTATATCTGTTTCATGAATTGGACACAGTTGAAAGCGTAACTTCCTTGGTGAAAGGAAGAATTAAATAACAGACATTGTTATTGGTGGTAACAGTAGCTACAGTAACAGTGACCATGAGCTTTTTTCCTCCTAAGGCAGCAGTGACTAGATGTCAGAGAAACATGCCAACAACTTAAACGCATACTGTGTCTGTTCACTTGAGAATAAGAGGATGTTCTTTCCTCTGCTGCGGTTGAATTAGTGACTAATTGGTCAAAGTCACAGCATTTTGCATAAGCTGGAAACCTCCTGTTACATAAGAGAAGCATCCCTTTTGATGACTGTTCTGTCAGGATTGATTGTTTTGGTAAATTTAATGTTGGGATTCAGGTGATTTTTTTCCTCACTCAGAGGGGAACTTGAAAGTAGAGATATGAAGTTCTTTGTGTGTAGTGGTGGTGTGGGTGGCCAGCAGAAGAGCAAAAAGGCTTTGAATTCCACCAGAGCTTATCTCCTTATCCTCTTGGCGACCTCTCAGGGACGTGCTGTGGATGGAATCCAATGGCTGTGGGCTTTGAAGATGGTCAGAAGAACTGACAGGAATTACAGTTCCCATGCAGACATGCAGACATTGCAGGGAAATAACAGTGGTGGAATGCTAGTTCTCTGCAGGCTGGATGGTGCTCATGCTCTTGATATTCAACCATCACTGAAGGATGTCAAGATCCTCATTACAGCTCTCATAAAAATAGCTTGACATTAAATGCTCTGCTGTCTTCGCCAAAGATATGCTGAAGGTTTCGTTCTGTTTATAGCGTGTGATGTTCAAAAGAAGATGTTTCATACCCAGTGGCATCAAGTTCTGGTTTTATTCATGTTAATTTAAAATACAAAGGGTATTCCTTCATTTATTACATTTTTCGGTGACTCGTTTCCCCTTCTCTCAGAAGAAAAGATGATTTTTAGAGAGAGGATCATCTTTAAAACTGTTACGGTTACACAGATCCAAAGAGTTGGTCAGCCTTGCTACATGCATCTCAGCCAGATTTTCAGATTATGAGAGGATTATCCTCAACACCAGATCTCTTCTTTAAGGCGCATTCCTGATAATCACCTCCTGGACAAGTGGTAAGATAATACAGAGAGGCAGATGTCAGTCAAAGCATGTAAAACCTCAAACTAGACATAACAACAACTGGGATACATCTCAGCAAGGGCTATGCATTTATTGTAAAAACATGACTCTGGGCACAACACAGCCACAAAAAATGAATCATACTGAAAGTAATACTAGTAATTGAACTCCATTTTAAGTGGGTCTTTTGTAGGTAACTTGATCTCAGACTGGTTACATGCTGTTACTGACCAAAGAAGAAAACAACCAATTATTTAAATTCTCAGATCTGCTGTTTATACATTTCACACACACAACCTGCTGTTGGGTGTTTTACTTGCAGATATGGCAACTAGGCATGGGGTGATATAAAATGTCCCGTCTCGATTATCCTGACAAACAAAGAACTACCTCCAGAAGACCAAACGAACGGTATTGACTGACCTGCACAAAGTCCTCACTTAAATCTCATTGAAAATCTTTGGGGTGAACTGAAGACGAAAGTCCATGCCAGAAGGCCATCAAATCTGTTGGAGCTTTAGAGATTTGGCAAAGAAGAATGGGCTGGGATTCCTCAGGAGATGAGTCAGAGACTTGTTGAAAACTACAACAACTGCAGGCTATTATCCAGCAAAAAGGAAACACAATTGACTATTCATCAGGGACATCAGGGACATCAGGGAGCTAATAATTCTGACCCTGGTAGTTTCTGGTTTTTTGTATTGATATATTGTATATTGAACCTTTGTCATATCCATATGGAAAAAATTGCAATATATTGTATATTGTCACTGAATTATTGCCCAGCCCTATTTTGGACCATGTATAAAAATATTATGTTGCAGGAAAATTTCTAGTACTAATGTCTTGTATCAGAGTTTGTCTCACCTTTTTTAGCCTTACTTTGGAAACAAGAAAAAATGTATATTTTGGGAAGAAACTGTAAAACTGGCAGCATTTGGTGTGTTAATACAGAAAACACACAAACCCAAGAAAAACACAAGTTAAAGTGTTTACTTTTATAGGTATTTCATTTACAGTATTTATCAGATGAAAAAAAACAACAAAACATCTCCTTCTAAGACTTTGTCCAAGAGCGTGGACTATCACAACATTCACCGTTCAGCCTGAGGTCAGTCAGGGTCACATTTGTGACAGTAACTCAGATTTAGTCTGACCCAAACTCCTCCGAACTGTTAGACTGACTCAAAGCTGTGTGGAAGTCCAGCGCCATCTGTTTGGACGACAGAAGGCCCAACATCACGTGGTTGTATGAGACGGTGAGAATGAGGGGAGTGTGAGACTGACTGAGGAAATGAGGAGCAGGAGAAAAAGACTCATTCTCTGTGGTCCACAGCATCATGGCCGACCTTGAGACAGTGCCAGTCTTCAAGATTAATACATCACCACTGTAATTGCTCACCTCCAGTTGCAGACCCCCTTGACCTTTGTGAAGCTTAAGTTTTGCTTCACAAAAAGGCCTTTGTTGATGTTGCACCAACAGAGCTCCAACCTGGCAACAGCCACGCTTTTAAATAGAGAAGCACAGTTTACCAACTCCACCTCTCAGGAAACCTGTGAAAAAAATGGTCTGTGTCTGAGAAGCATCTATATAAATCCCTAAAACCCAAAACTAAAGCTTCATTTACTCTTAGAAATGAGATCCCAAGTGAAATTTATAAAAACTTAATTATATTGGAACACAGATAACATATTTGTTGTAATTTGTGTTGTTATTTAATGACAGCAAACATAAAAAGTATATAGAAATATAAATATTATAAAAAATAAAAGTATAAATATTTTTCAAAAGCACATTAGCAAGAAGAATTATTATAGAATAAAATAATTATTCTGTTAGGACAACCAAAACAAAACTTTTAAAATACATGTTAGTCTAACTAAGATACTGTAGCACTAAATCAAAGTTCTAACACACCAAGATAATGGGATTGGATGTTAAAATTTCTACTGCATGTCCAGTCAAACTCTAACTAGCCTGGACACTCTGTGCATGCTCCATGGTTCCTGACCCACAGAAAACTGACCAGAAAATAACACGACACGAGTTTATACTCTGTAAGCCCAAAGAATTCTATATCTTAAAGTCCACGTACGGTAGAAAGACACATAATGACCACCTGGTACTAAGAAGTTGAAAGGGAGTGTAACACCATCTAACATGTGATGTGGAGGTGCAAACACATCATTTAAATAAGTGATTCCCAGCTTGTATACTGGGACTGGGACTGGGACAGTAGTTTCCATCTGGTACGGTTCTGAAAAGTGAAGCCCTGGGTCCGGCTTGCATTTCGACTGAGAACAGTACCTTTACTTGGTAGATGGGAACATACTGAGTGTTAGTTAGTCTGTGAAGTCACATCCATGCAATTTAGGCCTGGTTCATACTTTCACTGTCCGTATCGGCCAGCTGTGGTCTGTATGATATGTTTTGTCATTCAGTACTCATATGCAAAATGTTGAACTGAGGTGGGCCCTCATTTTAGTATGAGTGTAACCACAGGCATGTATGACTATGTGGGAATGAAAAGCAGCTCTTTTCAGACACGGAATGTGTAAAGTGTGACCCGGGCTTCAACTGGCTCTTTCTTGAAAGAGGATGCAAGAAGTTTTTGACAAACCCTGTATTCTGCCATGAGATGCAGCAGCAGCAGCAGCAGCAGCAGCAGCAGCAGCAGCAGGTCTCTGTGGTGAAGACTTAAGGACTGAGCTCCTCTGGGTCTGTCCCCATGTGCTGGTCATGGAGACAGACCCAGAGGACATCTCTGGTCAGCATACTAGGTCCTAATTGGGGCGTCACACTGGCAAGAGAAATTTGTCAGTTTTCTGTGAAAATAAATACTGATGGCACATGCGTCAACCGGCGTGCAGCCTTTTGCACTCGCTCCTGCTACAGACTGAACAAACTGATCCGCAAAGCCAGTAACGTTGTGGGGGTGGAGTTAGACTCCCTGACGGTGGTCTCTGAGAGGAGAATGTTGTCCAAGTTAAGGTCAATGCTGGACAACAAACTCCATCCACTCCATGACGTGCTGGTCGGCCACAGGAGCTCGTTCAGTGAGAGATTGATTCCACCGAGATGCACCACTGAACGGCACAGGAAATCATTCCTGCCTGTGGCCATCAGACTTTACAACTCCCATCCTTAGATGTATCCGTACTCATTATTAATTATCATATTGATGATGCTTAACTTGTACACATTGTACATTGTCATTTTTGTTCTTGTTTGGAACAAGGGCTTTGTGCTATTTTATTTATTTTTATTTTTATTTAAATTCTCTTAATTTAACTTGTGGGCTCTTTTCTTCTGGTACTTACTGTGTCTGATATGGAGCAATTGTAACAACAATTTCCTTCGGGATAATAAAAGTATTCTGATTCTGATTCTGATATGCATCCCCCTAATATTTTGAACCCTTCTACATCTGTGATCATCAGAGAATCCCTAGATCCTCAAGCTTTTAAACTGATAAAATACTCATTCCCCTCTAGAAATATGTCATTAATGGGTAAATAGCAGAATATTCTCCTGATAGTTTTGTGCTCAGTAATTGCATCTACTGGGATTTCACCTCAAAGGTGTGCAGCAGCCAGTCACGAAGAACTAACTTGAATTAGGATCTTATTATTTCTCTACTCAACCTTTAATGGTTCTGTTCATGTCCAGCAGCAAACAGCAGGACTTCCCGAGTCCATCCCAATATCACCCACTCTGAATCTGGCAGTGAACAAAACGCATGCATGAGCCCCTCCACAGAGCTAATATCCTCCATCTGTCAGTGAAGCTGTCCAGTTGGCTGTGATGCTTGGAATCATTACACACATTAAATGACGCTCCCCTCAACAACCACAAACCCAGCTCCACACTGTGTCAGCCCTCATCACCTCGTCCTCCTCTCTCTCTCTCTCTCTCTCTCTCTCGCTCTGTGACTGCGCAGATGTCTTTCCCAGGTTGCTTAGGGACAGGATGACTAAGCTCAAGCTCCCACTCCGTGCTCCACTGACTCCTGCCTCATCTCTCTCTCTCTCCTCACTCAGCCACAGTGGTTGCACAGTTAGACTGAGGCCAAAGCACAGGTTATTTGCAGTGACGCATGTTACAGACCTCACACCACTGCATCGCTTTCCACAAACACTTAGATTGTTGGATGGCATCATACTAATGTTCAATAACATTTCACCACAAAGAAAACAAGGTGGTTCTGGTGTGGATCTGTTGCCGCCATTAGTTCATACTGACCGTGTTCCCAAAAATTAGATTCATTAAGTCCCAGGAAAATTGTCCTTTTCCTTTTCCCAGGAAAGCTTATTTACCAGGAATCCTGGTAAACAAGCGTTTTTTAAAGACAGAGCATAAGCTAAGCTCGGGTCATTTCAAATCAATCTGAAAGGTCATGCTTATTTCAGTAATGTGAGACATGAAGACAGCCGATTTTTTTTCCTGTATTGTCCATACAACTTTATTTATTGATGACTGTCAGGATTTCAACAAATAATGTAAAACGTGTTTTAGAATCCGTTGCCAAACCATAGCTTTTGGTGCTTTTATACTGACTGTAGTTGGTGGAAATCCTGTAGTCTGACTCTTGCAACAGGACATTTGCTGCATATTTTGACTACAAATATATGGAGATTAGCATTGTGCTGATCTTTTATAATCCTATCTGTAATCCTACACTCACTGGCCACTTTATTAGGTACACGGACCACATGATTAAGTGGCCTTGTGCCGTTGTAGCCCATCTGCTTCAAGCCTTGACATGTTCTGCATTCAGAGATGGTCTTCCACATATCTTAGTTAACTGACCGTTCTCCCCTTAACACTGGCATCAACAACATTTTCACCCAGGGGACTGATACTAACTGGATACTCTCTCTTTTTCAGATAATTCACTGTAAACCCTTGAGATGGTGTGGAAAATCTCAGTAGATTAGCAGTTTCTAGAATAGTCAAACCAGCTCATCTGTTACATATTGTGTAATTTCTGCTGCTTCGGGGCTTTCGATCAAAACAATAACAAAGGTTGATGAAGGAAGTGTGGATTCATGGGAATTTGGAAATCTATCAGTGCAACTCTAGGGGCTTAGCCCCAGAAGTTATAGCAGAGATAATAAAGCAGGCTACATTACAAGGCGACCGAAATTACCTGGAATTTTCTAATAATTTAAAGAGTGTTGGAAATGTTTTGGCTCATGTAAGTACACCACTCAATAACATATGTCTCTTTAGATACTTGAATGCAGAAATGTTATATACTAGATATTTAAATCACCTTGCTTTGCCATTCTAATGCTCTGTTTGAAATTCACCACGTCTACAGGGCTAAATGCACTGAGTTGCTACCATGTGATTGTACTTATATGTGTTTATGTAATATACCTTTTTTTTTTAAATTATATATACATCTCACTCATTTCACACACCCGCTGGAAGTCATTCACTGAAGATCATTCAGAATCACTCTAAATAATAAGCTCTGCTTTGTGAGTGCACTCTGCGCTGAGTGTGTTTTCCTCTTCCCATCCCTGCTGTCTCTTCCTACAGAGAGATTCAGTTTTGCCTGGTGATGGTTTCAGATTTCTGCCTCCACTCCCAGTACAGCTGAGGTGTAGGAATTCTGTTAGTGCTGCTCAAAGTCCTGAAAATATGACATTTGAAAAATTCTGCAGTCACATGCCTTTCCACAAACACTGCCATAGTTACTCTGGAAAAGAGAACAGCACCGTTTGGAGCTTCTTTATTTAACAGAGGCATAACTTGAAGGTTTCCGAGGCACAAACTCGAAAGCTGAACTCATAACATCAAAACCAGCTGCATGACAAGATGCAAGAGGGAAGTGAGAAAATCTGGTTTGGAGGATTGAGTGAAGTGACCATTTAAACTGATGCAACCATATGGACGGGAAAATAACACAGTCTGTCTTTGTCATCGTGTTCTGTTATTTTAAAAATGTCTTGTCTGTATCCCACACTTTAACACACACTGCCTTGGTTTTTCTTCCATTGCTTCACAGATGCTGTTCTACAGTTGAGGACGAAATTATTAGCCCCCCCCCATGAAAATTCTCTTGTTTTCAAAGTATTTCCCAAGTGCTGTTAAACAGAGCAAAGAATCTTTAACACAGCTTTTTCAAACGTCCCAGTTTTATTTTGAATGTTCCCATTGTTTGACTTTGCACACGGAAATGAAATGATTCCACCAAAAAAAAAAAAAAAAACTGCCCCTGATGCTAATAGTCAAAAAGGAAAGGAACTGTTTGTTATATCAGAGCAACAGTGAAACTCTTCCATTCTGTATGTGCTGGTAATATTTTATTCATCGCCCATTCCTGTGTGAGCCTCAGCAGGCAGCTGCCAGAAAGACCCAATCCCCCGATACTTCGCCTATTTCTGCCTCTGCACACACAATCACACAAACACACATACAGTCTATTGCTCCCCTGTGAATATAATTTACATGTGCATGTAACCTTTCCATTATTGCAGAAGTGACCCTTTCTCAATTTCCTTTGGATTTTAATTTCATGTAGTAACAAGTAGTGATGTTTTTTTTTTTTTGTTTTTTTTAATTTTAGCACTGTGGTCACACACAAGAATAACAAGATTTAAAAACCTTTGCTGTAGGTTTTTAAATCTTGTTATTTGTTTAATGATCCATTGTGTAAGATGCAGGAGAGTTTGTTGGTAGAAATGGAACATACTGCTGGGGCTGCAACTAACGATTATTTATTTATTTTTTTTACAATTGATTAGTCTGTTGAAATTTAAACATGTGAGTTGAAAACATTTTCATAAAGAGAGGGAATCGTAGTGAGGAGAAAATGATATTACAGCTTATCAACAACATGTGATGCTGATGTGGCCCATGGTTCACTACACATTCTGTGAGACATGCCAACTGAGCACCCTGGTGCACACACACACGTCATGTCCCTTAAATGAACTCATGCAGACCAGTGCACCCAACCCGCTGCTCTGCGTGACGGTGCACACTCAGCAGCTCACCAAAAAAAAAACAAAAAAAAAAACACCTAAGTGGCTTTCTGTGTACGAAAACAACAAAAGCTACGACGAGTGGACTGTTCTCATGCCGTCGTTGATAAAGTCAGAAAGGTCTTCACTGAAATTCAGAGCAGAAAATGTCATTGTACGTGTTGTCTGTCTTCACTTCAGATCATGTTTAGAGTTTTTGAACAACTCCACTACCACAACCAATGAGTTGCTGAAACGGTTAACATTATGCTGTGGGTTATACTGCATGTGTAGGTGGTGACAGCAACATGTAGATGCTGGATACTAATATCAAGACGTTGTTGTTTTTGATGCTTCACTCTGTGGAAAAAAAAGAGACTTACTGTTTTTGCAGCTAATTTCTCTTTATGTAACCGTCAACAATAAAGATAAGGTTTAGATTTAACTCATCGAATCGGTCAACTGATACAGAATATTCAATTATACAGAGTAAACAATAGAATGACATAATTTTAAAATGTTTAAACTCAGTTAGAGTAAATGTTTCAACGTGGCAACATAAACAAATAATAATGTAAAGCATAATAAACATGTTCCCTATGACATTAAGGTAATTTCTTTCTTGTGCTGAAGTTATACGTAACACTAAACATCTAACCCAGCAAACTGAATCTTATTTATTTTATTTAAACTGTTATTTTTAAACAAAATCACATGCAGTGATAAAATCAATTTAGTAAAAGAACATACACAAGTCTTGACTGTAACTGGCTCATGCTGAGGCGGCAGCTGGCAGTTTCAGGATCTCATCTCGTCTGAAGTGATCGCAGCATGTGGTGCTGTGACCACAATAACCCCGTTTCTCCACACAACATATTTAGTAGCCTTTTCTGATTGAATCCTTTCGTTTGTTGCAGATTCTTAAGAATTTACTGTACACTGTACAGAAAAATCTGTACTGGTGCCACTGGTTGTCAGTCAGTGAGCAGCAACACTTATCAACACTTACTATGAAGTAAGTTATGATAAGTGTAATAATTTTTCGGGCAGAATGTTGGTGTCAGCAGTGTGAGCACCTCTGAAACCACAGTGTGTTTTTTTTAATGACAAGAGAGGAGCAGCAAGAGGAAGGTGAGAGTTTGTCAGTGCTGATTACCTCAAAAACAGCAATATTTCACAAACTCAAAACAGTAGCTGCTTCTTTTCAAAAAGCCATTTCTCTTCGACCCACAAATCATTATAATATTTTGTACTGAAATCAAAAATGCTCAAATGCCTCTGTCTGACCTTAAAGAAAATAAAAAAATGGTGCAGGAGGTTTCAGCCGATTGCTTGAGGACACTTGAGCAGAGTGGGTACTCGGCAGACACAGCAGCGCGTCCTGAAGCTGATCTGTGTCTCCTCTGTCTCAGCTGTTCTCTTCCATAAAAAAGGCTCTTCATCCATAAGAATCTGAGCAATAAGGGGTCGGTGAAATAGTTTAGCCAGGGTTAGGGTTATAACTACATTAATGTTCTGTTCAGGAAGACCAAAATGAACTTTAGCAATAAAAAACATCACCCAAAGACCAATGCACTGCAGCTTTAACTATATCTAATAGTTAGCACTTCTAAATATTAATGAACTGTACTATAAGCCGCTGAGAATTCTGACCATGTTCTGACCAGGTTTTTCACCATCCAGGATGGAAATAAAGAGCCTTTTTTCTTAGTTAATAAACAACCATAATTCTCAGATTCCTGTGGTTAAGATGTGTTTGCCTGTTTTGTGTCGTTAACTTAATGATGTGTTGTTAAAAATTGCCTCAAGTTCCACCTGAGGCACTTCCTTTTTTACCCTCTATCCGTCCTCCTCCTCCTCCTCCTAACTTAACATTTGCTGAGAGCCTTTGCCGCTTTCATCTACATCTATTGAAGCGGAGAGGACTGAGGTTTGCATAAGGACTGAGCTGGACGAATTTGCTTTTAATTAAAGCAGAGATCAAATGCTCTAAGTGAAGGTGGAAGATGAAGACGAGAAAAATGCCGCTTTTCTTCTTAAAAAAAAATAATAATCAAAAAACAACCTGTACTGCGGATATTTTTTAAAAGGGCTTGAATGAGGATTTTTTTATTTTTTTTGATCTCCCACTGACAGCAACTCCCTGTAACAGAATAATTGCTTCTTTTATGAAGCCATTAGCCAGAAATGATTGAGCTGATTGTTTTTCAAATGTCCATATGTGGCCAACTGGGATATGGAAGTGGAACAGGAATCTGGGATGTTTGTGTGTTTGGAGCTTTGTAATCCAACATTAGTGTCAGGAGTTTGCATTTGTGATGGCATCAAAGATCAGGTTTTTTTCTGTTTTTTTTTGTTTGTTTGTTTTTTTGCCAACATGAGCTCTGATTTATTTCAGTCCATATTGTGGATTTTGTGCTTATAATTTGTGCAGCTTTTGTTTCCTGCTCTCGCCTAATTGGACTGAGCCACTTGATGTCAGCAATCACAATAGAGGCTTTCTTCCTTCACCCCTATTTTCTTTTTGAATGTGTCAGTTGCTTATCATGTGTTTATCATGTGCACTGCTGGAAATGTCCGTTCAAATACTGCAGCTTTACTTACACTGTGCTCCATTAAAAGAAGAAGATTACATAATTTTTTTAGTCCCTTTAATTTCCCTCTTCTCTGTCAGAGTTAAGGTCACCATTGGGCTTAATGGACCGTGGAGTATTATCAGGATTACAATGGGCTTTTCTTTGCCATCGTGGACTTAATTTTTAAGCTTCATGTGTTGTATTTAAAACTCCTCCTGTCATTGGTCTGGCCTCGATTGTCAAACTACTTGTTATTTCTTTTCACCCACAGGCTTTGGGAGGGTGTAAACAAAGTGGTTTCCTCACCACACCAACAACAGCAAACAGCAACAGAAAACTATTTTAAAATGTGTGCTCACGTTTGCAGACAAACACTTAATCTGACAAAGTGATATCATTTTGTTTGGATTAAAACGCTAGTATATTGTTACAGTGTCTGAATATAATGATTTACTAACAAGTATAACCTGCTTGTACAGAACAAACCAATAACATAAGACTGTAATCTTTACTGTGCCTTTGTTTAACTGAGCATATTTGTTCAGTTTGCTCGTTTCTGGCTCCTCCTTTTCATATGAAAGTACTGTCAGTAAAGAAAAACACAGTGTGATGTTTTAATAATCAATCCCTAATAACTGCAGTACTGTCGTGTTGGTAGAGTTAAGTCGGGACATACAAATGTGTGGACTGACAGTGATAATAGCTGATTATCTAGTCTAGCTGATTTTAAGAAGCGTTGAACACTGTGTCCTCCCAACATTACTATTCTACATGTTTACAAAGAACACAGAGAACACTGTTAGTGTGTGATTTTTTTTTTCTGAAGCTTTGCAAGTACGAATGTCCACCTCTGTACCTCCTTTATTGCATATAAAATGTACTACACTGATATTGTTCAAGTCAATTCTCTTCCTTGTCACTTTTATCCCATCCTACAGTCATGGTTGGCTCCTCAGTGGCTGGGGGAATTAAAAATATGTTGTGCCAACACTATTTTGACAGTGTCAGAGTGCTGTGCGGAAATCTTTGATGGACTGGTAGTTTTTATAGACATATTATACCAAAACCCTCTGCTGTCAGTGGAAAAATATGTCTGTTTGCTTTATTGTAACAGCTTCCAGAAGGTTTCACTGGCAGTTTAAGTGTTATTTTTATTTTATTCTACATGGACCTACAATATGAATCTGAAATCAAATACATTGTATTTTGCAAATGTGCAAACAAGCTATTTGGTTGTAAAAATGTGTTTTTTATATCAAACAAGAGCTTGGAGAGGTTATCTATGACAAATAAAGAGTGAAAGTTGTTTCTTTTACCTCTTGGTCATTATAAAGGAGAGTAGGGACACTGAATTTTTTCTTTAGCACCGGTCTGTAGCACCAGATTTGTTTACTTTTATCATATGGTATGTTCCACTCGTGACAGGGTAACAGATAACATGCTGATAAACACAGAATACCATTAACAGTGACGTGCATAATGGGAAACTATTTTGGAAACTTAATCACAAGGTCTGTAAAGTGTTACTTGTAAGTGTCAACACTGAGGCAGACGCGGATATATGTGGTAACTATAAACAGTACTATAGTATAGAACAGGTTTTAAATGGGGACCATGACTGCACAGTTAATTGCTTTGAAATCGAAATCACAGTTTGAAATGATGGAATAAGCAAATCGCAAAGGCTGTAGTTTAACCATTCTCTTCTCGATTGTTCTATATTCTTTGCCATTTAAAAATGTGTATACTATATTATAGTATAGTATAGTATTAACAGTTTGATCTATCTCATGCCGTACTAATGCTCCAAATTAATGTTAATTTATAACATTAAATATTCAACTGGCACATGGCTTGAAAAGAATTACTGCTTAGACACTTTTTTTGCTGTTGAGTTTCTTTTTGAGTGGCTAAACAGTAATTAAGTCTATTAAGGAATCAGCCAATCACTAATGTGGGCACACACATGCAGATCAAGCATAGACTTAATTAAAATGGCTGACAAGAAAACAGCAAGCCAGAACTGCAGCATATTCTGTGGTAACTTTAGATCATGTTATTGCTGGAAATAGCCATGTTCGTGCTCATGGGTCATGAAGTGTGCTCTGCTTTTACTTTAACGTTGATTATATAATGTACTCTTCGACAACATATTTTTATTTTTGTATCAGTTGTGCTGCTAAAGCTCCAGTGCGGAACCTCATTACTAAAACATTGCCATCTCTAATGCCTACTTTTATCTCCCTCTTCCCCACCCACTCTCAACATTGCAGAGCAGAGAGAAAAAGAATGGGACAAAAAAGTGGTGCTGTCTTCTGTGAAAGAAATTGGATTTGATTTCTTATGGTATTTGATTACTTCATTATGTATATCCGTTCAGACTGCATCCAGTAGATTTGGAGCAGCAAGGTGAAGGAAACAGCAGCAGCTTAAAGTCAGGCATTTGTTTAGGGATGGTTTGCTTTTTACTTTGTGTTCTGTTGGCAGAGCAAGCATTTTCAATATGGGACAGTCACGTTTGTGTTAGTGATTAGAATTAGAAATTAGAAAATTAGATTGTGCAGCCCAACTGAACCCTTAAG